>JANCRA010000366.1:32500-37500 GCA_024362935.1 Setophaga petechia
CCTGGTGTCCTATGCCATGCGGTAGACCTGTTGTCCCAGGCACCGGGGTAGACCCGGTGTCCTGCGCGCCGGGGTAGACCTGGTGTCCTGCGCGCCGGGGTAGACCTGTGTTCCCGGGCAGCGGGGAAGACCTGTTGCCCCGGGCCCCGCGGTAGACCCGGTGTCCTGGGCCCCGGGGTAGACCTGTTGTCCCGGGCACCGGGGTAGACCTGTTGTCCCGGGCACCGGGGTAGACCTGGTGTCCCGCTGGAGCCGGGGTAGACCTGTTGTCCCGGGCACCGGGGTAGACCTGGTGTCCTGCGCGCCGGGGTAGACCTGTTGTCCCGGGCACCGGGGTAGACCTGTTGTCCCGGGCAGCGGGGTAGACCTGGTGTCCTATGCCAGGGGGTAGACCTGTTGTCCCAGGCACCGGGGTAGACCTGGTGTCCCGCGCGCCGGGGTAGACCTGGTGTCTCAGGCACCGGGGTAGACCTGGTGTCCCGCTGGAGCCGGGGTAGACCTGTGTTCCCAGGCACCGGGGTAGACCTGTTGTCCCGGGCACCGGGGTAGACCTGGTGTCCTGCGCGCCGGGGTAGACCTGTTGTCCCGGGCACCGGGGTAGACCTGTTGTCCCGGGCACCGGGGTAGACCTGGTCTCCTATGCCATGGGGCAGACCTGTTGTCCCAGGCACCGGGGTAGACCCGGTGTCCCGGGCCCCGAGGTAGACCTGGTGTCCCGCCGGAGCCGGGGTAGACCTGTTGTCCCGGGCACCGGGGTAGACCTGTTGTCCCGGGCACCGGGGTAGACCTGGTGTCCTATGCCATGGGGTAGACCTGTTGTCCCGGGCACCGGGGTAGACCTGGTGTCCCGCGCGCCGGGGTAGACCTGTTGTCCCGGGCACCGGGGTAGACCTGGTGTCCTATGCCATGGGATAGACCTGTTGTCCCAGGCACCGGGGTAGACCCGGTTTCCTGCGCGCCGGGGTAGACCTGTTTTCCCGGGCACCGGGGTAGACCTGGTGTCCTATGCCATGGGGTAGACCTGTTGTCCCAGGCACCGGGGTAGACCCGGTGTCCTGCGCGCCGGGGTAGACCTGTTGTCCCGGGCAGCGGGGTAGACCTGGTGTCCCGATGGTCGGGGTAGACCTGGTGTCTCAGGCACCGGGGTAGACCCGGTGTCCTGGGCCCCGGGCTGGACCTGCTGTCCCGGATTATTGGGTAGACCTGGTGTCCCGGGCCCCGGGCTGGACCTGGTGTCCCGGGCCTCGGGGTAGACCTGGTGTCCCGATCCTCGGGGTAGACCCGCTGTCCTGGGCTATTGGGTAGAGCTGCTTCCTGTCCAAGGCCCCGGGGTAGATAGACCCGATGCCCTAAGGCCGGGGTCGTCCTCTTCTCCTAGGCCCGGCGTACACCTGTTGTCCCCGGGCCAGCCTTTGCCTACGGCAGAGCCGCCCTTGGGTTGGCCCGGTGTCCCGGGGCCGGCATTCGCCTTCGACCCTGTAGGCCTTGGGTAGGAGGCCGGTGGTCCTAGGTCCTTGGGTAGACCGGTTGTCCTGAAGTCCGGCTATGCCTGGGCCCGGCCTAGGCCTGGTGTCCCCGGGCCGGCCATTGCCTTCGACCGTGTAGGCCTTGGGTAGACCCGTTGTCCCGGGCCGGCCTTCGCCTATGGCCACCTAGCGAGCCGGAAAAGTATGCAGACGGCGCCGGGGAGGGCGGGGCGCCCCCAACCGCCGATGGGCGGGGGCGGCGGCGACAGAGAGGGCAGGGGCGGGGGCAGGCGCGGGGACGGGGACAGGGACAGGGAGAGAGGGCACACGAGAGCGTGCATGCGGACGAGCGGGGGGGGGGGGCGGGCGGGCGGGCAGGCGCGCGTGCGTGCCTGGCGGGGGCGGGGGGGGGGGTGGGGTGGGGAGGGGGGGCGGGGATGGTTGTCTGCGCGTGCGTGCACGCGCGGCGGTGTGGTGGCCTCAAGGGGTGGCCATGGTGTGTGAGCGTCGGGGGGGGGGGGGGGGGAGGGGTCGCTGTGTCTGTCTCTGTGCGGACGAGGGCCGAGGGCTGGCGGCTTCGTGCCGGTCCCGGGCGCCTCGGCAGCGAGCCCCCACGACCCCCCAGACTCACGTCGAGCGCCGAAGACCTCTGCGGACCGTGAAAGAACCCGCCCAAAAGCGGCCGCCTGTGTGCTGGCGGTGGTGCCGGCGGCGCCCGCCTCTGCCGGTGGGCGGGGCGGGGCGAGCCGCATCGGGGGCAGGGGGGCCGGGCTGTGTGGGGTCCCAGGAGGGCGTAGAGGGGGGGAAGCCGGGGGGGGGTGGGGGCGCCGTTTCGCCACTTCAGCGTGTCAGCGGCCAGAGCGCAGGGCACGGCTTGCCCGTCGGCTCGGCTGGGACTGCTCTGGATACGGAAGGCAAATAAATAAAATTTGCCTTTTTTTTTTTTTTTTTTTTTTTTTTCTGTTGGTTTGTTTTTCCGGATGAGTTTCTCCTTCCAAGCAAATACAAGAGCCAGCCATTCTTTCAGGAAAGCAGAGAAAGGAAAAAAGGGGGGGGGGGGGGGGGGGGGGGCCTACCCAAGAAAACTCAAATCCAAACCACAAGCCCCCCGCCCAAAAAAACAACCTCAAAACTCAGCATAAAACAAAGCCAAAACAACCGGGGGAAAAAAAAACAAACCAGAAAACCAACAAAAAAATCGAAAATATATACTGGTCTTGAAAGCGGGCGGTGGGGGGGGCGGTTCATTGGGCGGGACGGGGCCGATCGAGCCGTCTGGCTCCGGGGCGTTACCAGGCTGTGAGCTGTGCCTCGCTCCCGGGTCGCTGGGGACGGTGAGGCGTTCGGGCGCCGGGCGACGACAGGGGGACAGGAGGTCTATCCCGGGTCCGGGCCGGTCCCGGCTCATTCGGACAAGCCGGCTCCGGAGCCGCCGGGGGTCGGCCTTGTCCCCGGGTGGCGGGCGCCGGCCGGTGACAACAGGTCTACCTCCCTCCGGCGGGACACCAGGTCTACCCCGGCTCCGGCGGGACACCAGGTCTACCCCGGCTCCGGCCGGACACCAGGTCTACCCTGGCTCCGGCCGGGGAACACAGGTCTACCTCGCTCCGGCGGGACACCAGGTCTACCCCGGCTCCGGCGAGACACCAGGTCTTGTCCCCGGGTGGCGGGACACCAGGTCTACCCTGGCTCCGGCCGGACACCAGGTCTACCCCGGCTCCGGCCGGGGACACCAGGTCTACCTCGCTCCGGCGGGACACCAGGTCTAACCCGGCTCCGGCCGGGGACAACAGGTCTACCCCGGCTCCGGCCGGACACCAGGTCTACCCCGGCTCCGGCCGGGGACACCAGGTCTACCTCGCTCCGGCGGGACACCAGGTCTAACCCGGCTCCGGCCGGGGACAACAGGTCTACCCCGGCTCCGGCCGGACACCAGGTCTACCCCGGCTCCGGCCGGGGACAACAGGTCTACCTCGCTCCGGCGGGACACCAGGTCTACCCCGGCTCCGGCGAGACACCAGGTCTACCCCGGGTGGCGGGACACCAGGTCTACCCCGGCTCCGGCCGGGGACAACAGGTCTACCCCGGGTGGCGGGACACCAGGTCTACCCCGGCTCCGGCCGGGGACACCAGGTCTACCCCGGCTCCGGCCGGGGACACCAGGTCTACCCCGGCTCCGGCCGGGGACAACAGGTCTACCTCGCTCCGGCGGGACACCAGGTCTACCTCGCTCCGGCGGGACACCAGGTCTACCCCGGTTCCGGCCGGACACCAGGTCTACCCCGGCTCCGGCCGGGGACACCAGGTCTACCCCGGCTCCGGCCGGGGACACCAGGTCTACCTCGCTCCGGCGGGACACCAGGTCTACCTGGCTCCGGCGGGACACCAGGTCTACCCCGGCTCCGGCCGGGGACACCAGGTCTACCCCGGCTCCGGCCGGGGACAACAGGTCTACCTCGCTCCGGCGGGACACCAGGTCTACCTCGCTCCGGCGGGACACCAGGTCTACCCCGGCTCTGGCCGGGGACACCAGGTCTACCCCGGCTCCGGCCGGGGACAACAGGTCTACCCCGGCTCCGGCCGGGGACAACAGGTCTACCTGGCTCCGGCGGGACACCAGGTCTACCCCGGCTCCGGCCGGGGACACCAGGTCTACCCCGGCTCCGGCCGGGGACAACAGGTCTACCTCGCTCCGGCGGGACACCAGGTCTACCCCGGCTCCGGCGGGACACCAGGTCTACCCCGGCTCCGGCCGGACACCAGGTCTACCCGAGCTCCGGCGGGCCGCCGGGGGTCGGCGTGGTTCCCGGGTGGCGGGCGCCGGCCGGGGACAACAGGTCTACCTCGCTCCGGCGGCACTTAGTCCGATTTCGGCGGGTGCCGGGTAGACCTGTTGTCGCGGCCGGCTCCGCAAGCTCACCAAGGGGTCGCTGTTGCGGGCCGCCTCCGACTACGTCATCGTAGGAGGCGGCCTGCGGCGGCGCCTCCTCCCGGTCGAGCTCCCTGCGTCCTCTTGGAGGCCTCGGCGGCTTCGGACTCGTCTGTCCGTATAGTGGGAGCGAGGTGACGGGCCGCGTCCCCGCAGGCTGACCCCGTGCCTGTGTCCGAGGCGGAGCGGAGCGGCCGCGCGTGCGGTCGCCGGGGGCGCAGAGTGAGTGCCGCCTAAGCCGGGACGAGTCGCGTGGCTTCGTCCCGGCTCCCGTCCTGCCCCAGAGTAGCGTTGGGTACGGCCCGCTGGAGAGGCGAGAGAGAAGGGCGCGGAAGAGCGGATCCGGGGAGGCGAGAGAGAAAAGGGCTGCGGAAGGCCGGATCGGGAGAAGGCGGCGAGAGAGAAGGGCGAACCGAGAGGCGCTCTCCGGCTCGAGGCGAGGTGGTGGAGCCGAGAGGAGAAGGCCCCGCGAGCGCGTCCCGCTCCGGCTCGGATTGTGCCGGCCGATTGGCCGCGGGGGAGGCGGCTCCCCCGGGCAGCGGTGGCGGGCGAGGCGGCGGCGCCTCGTCCCTTTTGCGCCCGGCCTTAAGCCGGGGCCCGCTCGG
>JANCRA010000366.1:42500-45000 GCA_024362935.1 Setophaga petechia
CTCTCGGGCGCGGCGCCGGGCTACTGAGGGAAACCCCGGGCCCCGAGAAAGGACGCCGCGGTGGTGGCGGCAGATGTCGGGCGCGCCCCCGCCGGCGGACGCTCCCCCGAGGGCGGCAGCGGGGGAGGCACCCCGGCGGGGCCATGCAGGTCGTTTCCCTCGCCCCAGGGCCAGGTACCTAGCGCTCCGCGCTTCGGCGGTTCCCCCCGGCTTTCCCGTCGGCGTCGTCAAACGCTGCGGGGGGCCGAAAGGGGGGCCGGCGAGCCGGGCGGCGGTTTAAAGACTCGGGCGGCTCGGCGCGGCCCCGCCGTGGCGGCGGCGGTGCCGGCGGCGGCGGCGGCGGCTGGTGTCGCCGCGGGCGGTGGTGCGGCGCCACTGAGGGGTGGGGAGCAGCTACTCCCGCCGAGCCCCTGCGGTGGTGTCCGTGGCCAGCGGCCGCGCGCTCCTCCGTCGTCGTCGTCGTCGTCCCGCCGCGCGCGCGTTGCGGGGGTAGAACCGCGCCGCGCCGGGGAGGGGCGCCCCTGCCCCCCCCTCTCCGCGGCCCGGCCTCGGCGGAGAGGCCGCGGCGCGCGGTCGGCCGCGGGGCCGACCCCCGTCCGCCTCGTCGTATACGGGCGACGCCGGCAGTAGAGCGCGCGCTCTCTGCCCTTCCTCGGTCGCGGGGTTGCGGCCGCCGGGGCCCGCCGCGCTCTCTTCCTGGGCCGCCGCTGCCGCGGCGTGTCTCGCGCGCGCGGCGCCGCGTCCGGCGCGGCCGGCGCCCCTCTGGATCTCTCTCTCTCCCCTCGACGGCCTTTCCTCCTCGAGCCGCACCGGCGGCGCCGTCCGCCGGCCGTCTCCCCGGCTCGACCGCCCGCCCGCCCGGGGGGCGAGCGCTCGGCGGGCCCTCCGTCGGCGGAGGCCCGCGAGCGCGGGCGACCCCGTGCCGAGCGGCGGCGGCGCCGCTCGACGGGTGTCCCCCTTCCCTGCGGGGACGGTCGGCCGGAAGGCGCCCGCCGTCGCCGGCGGCGGTCCCGGCCCGGGCCCCGCTCGCGGCGTCCTCCGTCACCCTCCTTCCCGGCCGCGTGCGGTCCGGAGGAAAGGCGTGCGGGGGCGGCCGCGGGGGCGCTTCCCCGCCCGGTCTCCCCGCGAAAGCGAGGAAGAGCGGGCGTTGCCCCCCGGCTCAGCCGCCGTTCCGCCTTCCCCCGCCGGGCGCGTGCCCGAGGCGAGGGGGGCCCCGACGGTGCGACGCGGCGGGCGGCGCGGTCCCGGGAGTGCGGCCCCGGCGGCGGCGGGGTCCTGCCGCCCGGCAGGCCTCGGGCGCTGGCGACGCCGGCTCGGGTCTCGGTGGCGTCCGCCTCCGGGGCCGGCGGCGGAGCGCGTCCGCCGGACGCTGGCTCGCCCGGCGGGAAGCGGTCCCGCGGGGGAAAAAAGGCGCGCCGGCGGGGCCGGTGGCCGTCGCGTGCCGTCTCGAGCGGGGTTCTAAGGCCGCTGGGGAGAGAAGGAGGAAGGAGGGGCCCGGCCGCGCCGCTGGCGCGGCGGCGCTCCGCGAGCCACCCGCGGTTGGGGGGGCCGAGGGGAAGCCGGCGGGGGCCGACGGCCGCGCCCGCGGCCGCGTGCCGCGTGGTGTGTTGGGTGCGTCGTCCCGTGAAAGCGAGAGCGGGCGGGCCGCCGTGCCCCCCGCGTTCCGGCGCGCGCGCCGCGTGGCCCTCCTCCGCGCGGAGGCCGGGCCGAGCCCGGGCGCCTGGGCCGCCTCCGAAGGACGGCGCTCGTGCCGTGAGGTCGGCGTCTCCCCTCGCGGGGGGAGGCGGTCGGGGGCGCGGGCCCCCCCGGCTCTCTCGGGCCGGCCTTCGGAGCGTGGGTTTGTCCCGCCTTTTTTTTTCCCTCCGTTTCTGTGTGCTCGTACGGTCGAAGCCAGAGGCGCGCGCCCGCGCGTCCTCGGCGCGAGAGAACGAAAAAGGGGCCGCTCGGCCTGAGCGGTGCCCGAAAGCCAGACAACTCTTAGCGGTGGATCACTCGGCTCGTGCGTCGATGAAGAACGCAGCTAGCTGCGAGAATTAATGTGAATTGCAGGACACATTGATCATCGACACTTCGAACGCACTTGCGGCCCCGGGTTCCTCCCGGGGCTACGCCTGTCTGAGCGTCGCTTGACGATCAATCGCCGTCCGGGGGCCACCCCGGCGGCGCGGCTGGGGTCGCCTCGCAGGCCCGTTGCCCGCGGCGGGCGGCGGCGGCGGCGGCGGTTTCGGCGGCGGCGTCCCGCGCCGGTGCCCGGAGGGAAGGCCGGTCGAGGGTTCGGCGAGGGAAGCGTTTCCCTCGGCGGCCTGGCCGCCCTTGCCTGCGGCCCGGCCGGCGTCGTCGTCGTCGCCGCGGTCGTCGTCGTCGTCGTCGTCGTTGCCGCGCAGGGCCTTCGTCCCCCTAAATGCAGACTCGGGGAGCGCTCCGTAGCTCCCCGCTCCCGGAGCGAGCCGCTGGGGCGGAGCTCGTCCTCGCCGGGGTCGCGCCGCGGATGCGGCGGCGC
>JANCRA010000366.1:52500-54608 GCA_024362935.1 Setophaga petechia
GGGTAGACCTGGTGTCCTATGCCATGGGGTAGACCTGTTGTCCCGGGCACCGGGGTAGACCCGGTGTCCCGCGCGCCGGGGTAGACCTGTTGTCCCGGGCACCGGGGTAGACCTGTTGTCCCGGGCACCGGGGTAGACCTGGTCTCCTATGCCATGGGGCAGACCTGTTGTCCCAGGCACCGGGGTAGACCCGGTGTCCCGGGCCCCGAGGTAGACCTGGTGTCCCGCCGGAGCCGGGGTAGACCTGTTGTCCCAGGCACCGGGGTAGACCTGTTGTCCCGGGCACCGGGGTAGACCTGGTGTCCTATGCCATGCGGTAGACCTGTTGTCCCAGGCACCGGGGTAGACCCGGTGTCCTGCGCGCCGGGGTAGACCTGGTGTCCTGCGCGCCGGGGTAGACCTGTGTTCCCGGGCAGCGGGGAAGACCTGTTGCCCCGGGCCCCGCGGTAGACCCGGTGTCCTGGGCCCCGGGGTAGACCTGTTGTCCCGGGCACCGGGGTAGACCTGTTGTCCCGGGCACCGGGGTAGACCTGGTGTCCCGCTGGAGCCGGGGTAGACCTGTTGTCCCGGGCACCGGGGTAGACCTGGTGTCCTGCGCGCCGGGGTAGACCTGTTGTCCCGGGCACCGGGGTAGACCTGTTGTCCCGGGCAGCGGGGTAGACCTGGTGTCCTATGCCAGGGGGTAGACCTGTTGTCCCAGGCACCGGGGTAGACCTGGTGTCCCGCGCGCCGGGGTAGACCTGGTGTCTCAGGCACCGGGGTAGACCTGGTGTCCCGCTGGAGCCGGGGTAGACCTGTGTTCCCAGGCACCGGGGTAGACCTGTTGTCCCGGGCACCGGGGTAGACCTGGTGTCCTGCGCGCCGGGGTAGACCTGTTGTCCCGGGCACCGGGGTAGACCTGTTGTCCCGGGCACCGGGGTAGACCTGGTCTCCTATGCCATGGGGCAGACCTGTTGTCCCAGGCACCGGGGTAGACCCGGTGTCCCGGGCCCCGAGGTAGACCTGGTGTCCCGCCGGAGCCGGGGTAGACCTGTTGTCCCGGGCACCGGGGTAGACCTGTTGTCCCGGGCACCGGGGTAGACCTGGTGTCCTATGCCATGGGGTAGACCTGTTGTCCCGGGCACCGGGGTAGACCTGGTGTCCCGCGCGCCGGGGTAGACCTGTTGTCCCGGGCACCGGGGTAGACCTGGTGTCCTATGCCATGGGATAGACCTGTTGTCCCAGGCACCGGGGTAGACCCGGTTTCCTGCGCGCCGGGGTAGACCTGTTTTCCCGGGCACCGGGGTAGACCTGGTGTCCTATGCCATGGGGTAGACCTGTTGTCCCAGGCACCGGGGTAGACCCGGTGTCCTGCGCGCCGGGGTAGACCTGTTGTCCCGGGCAGCGGGGTAGACCTGGTGTCCCGATGGTCGGGGTAGACCTGGTGTCTCAGGCACCGGGGTAGACCCGGTGTCCTGGGCCCCGGGCTGGACCTGCTGTCCCGGATTATTGGGTAGACCTGGTGTCCCGGGCCCCGGGCTGGACCTGGTGTCCCGGGCCTCGGGGTAGACCTGGTGTCCCGATCCTCGGGGTAGACCCGCTGTCCTGGGCTATTGGGTAGAGCTGCTTCCTGTCCAAGGCCCCGGGGTAGATAGACCCGATGCCCTAAGGCCGGGGTCGTCCTCTTCTCCTAGGCCCGGCGTACACCTGTTGTCCCCGGGCCAGCCTTTGCCTACGGCAGAGCCGCCCTTGGGTTGGCCCGGTGTCCCGGGGCCGGCATTCGCCTTCGACCCTGTAGGCCTTGGGTAGGAGGCCGGTGGTCCTAGGTCCTTGGGTAGACCGGTTGTCCTGAAGTCCGGCTATGCCTGGGCCCGGCCTAGGCCTGGTGTCCCCGGGCCGGCCATTGCCTTCGACCGTGTAGGCCTTGGGTAGACCCGTTGTCCCGGGCCGGCCTTCGCCTATGGCCACCTAGCGAGCCGGAAAAGTATGCAGACGGCGCCGGGGAGGGCGGGGCGCCCCCAACCGCCGATGGGCGGGGGCGGCGGCGACAGAGAGGGCAGGGGCGGGGGCAGGCGCGGGGACGGGGACAGGGACAGGGAGAGAGGGCACACGAGAGCGTGCATGCGGAC
>JANCRA010000367.1:0-54498 GCA_024362935.1 Setophaga petechia
TGATTGTGGGGTTTAAATTCCAGTTGTGCCTCTGGTGATCAGAGGGAATGTCACAGAGGAGAGAAAGGGGTTGTGGAAAACGCCAGTCACTTGTTTTTAAAATTTACAAGTTTTGTAGTAATAAAATGGTTATAAAAATAGGAATGCAGTTAGAGTAATAATAATTTGGACAATTGAATTAGGAGAATATGAGACAATAGAGATAAGAGTAATGACAGTCTGGGTACCTTTTCAGGGCAAAATAAGCCTGAAAAAGGGACACACAATAACAGAGGATTAACCCTTATAAACAACAGCCAGTTGCATATTCACACACCTCATCCATGGTGCATAAATTCCATTCAAACACAGGATTCAGTCTGGGAATCCTCAGCTTCTTCCTCTGAGTCCCAACAGCGCCTTCAAGGTGGGAAGAAGTTCATTTCTTCTGATTAAATTAAATCAGAATAAATCCATTTTCTCTGAAAGATTCAGGTGTCCTGGGGCTGCTATTTGCTGCAAGTCCTTTCTTTAAAAAAACAAAGTATCCTACATAGCACAGTTTTTCATATTAAACATTTTTTTATAACCTAAAACTCTCTTTACCACATACTTAAGAGCATTAACCCAGCGTTCCATTTCTACACAACACATCCAATATTCATTTGAATATTTGCCAAAAGCCAATCATAAAACCCGTGCATGTTTCACAGGGGTGCTGTGCGTGAAGAACATTTTTGGGGTTAATTCCCTCATTATTTACGCCATGCTGGGGTTAACCCCTCCTCATTTCCCGTTGTATTCTGCCTGTTGTATTCTGATTTTCCAAACTCGAGCATCACCAGTTTGTGAGGGGAGAACGATCCGAGGCCCTGCGGCGCTGCCAGGGGACCCGAACCTCCCTTTTTGCAGCCGGGCTGGCAATGAGCTGGTGAAATAGGGAAATGTTGGAGCTGGTGAAAAAGGGAAATTTTCGAGCTGGTGAAATCGGGAAATGTTGGTAGCTGGTGAAATAAATAGGGAAATGTTCTTTATGGCTCCCTCAGCTGCGCTCTGCTCGCCTCATTGCCGCTGCAAACCCGGAGCCGCCGCCTTTCAACGGCGCTAAATTAATTTGAAAGAAAACTCATTTTCTGGTGACATGGTGGGTGCAGTCGGTGTGGAACAAAGAGGAAAAAAAAGAGGTTTAATTTTCATACTTTTGCAGGGGTTTTGTTGCAGCTTGCTGAGCGGCTGTGCCCCGGCAGAGCAGGAGCAGTTCCCACCTCCCATTTGTGGCTCTTGGAGCTCATTCCAGTCCTTACTTTATGAAAAATGCTCCTCTTGTCTTCCAGAATTTTGCTCATTCCTCTTTTCCAGATCAAAAATCATGGAATAATTCAAAATCATGGAATAATTCAAAATCATGAATAATTCCCTTTGGAAGGGACCTTTAAGGTCACCAAGTCCATCAGCACTAAACCATGTCCCCAAGTGCCACATCATTTATTGGCACAAAATTAATTTGAAAGAAAACTCATTTTCTGGTGACATGGTGGGTGCAGTCGGTGTGGAACAAAGAGGAAAAAAAAGAGGTTTAATTTTCATACTTTTGCAGGGGTTTTGTTGCAGCTTTGTGGAGCGCTGTGCCCAGCAGAGCAGGAGCAGTTTCCCACCTCCCATTTCTGTCCCTTTGAGCTCCTCCCAGTCCTTACTTTATGGAAAATGCTCCTCTGTCTTCCAGAATTTTGCTCCATTCTCTTTTCCAGAATCAAAAGTCGTGGAATAATTCAAAATCGTGGAATAATTCACTTTAGAAGGGGACCTTTTAAGGTCATCAAGTCCAGCAGCACTAAACCACATCCCCAAGTGCCCACATCATTTCTGTCCCCCAAGTGCCACTCCCATTTCTGGCTCCTTGAGCTCCTGCCAATCCTTGCTTGATGGAAGATGCTCCTCTGTCTTCCAAAATTTTGCTCCATTCTCTTTTCCAGATCAAAAATCATGGAATAATTCAAAATCGTGGAATAATTCCCTTTAGAAAGGACCTTTAAGGGTCACCAAGTTCCAGCAGCACTAAAATAAATCCACATGCCCACAGTGCCACATCCCCACAGTGCCACATCCCCACAGTGCCACATGCCCAAAGTGCCACATGCCCAAAGTGCCACATGCCCACAGTGCCACATGCCCACAGTGCCACATGCCCAAAGTGCCACATGCCCAAAGTGCCACATCCCCAAAGTGCCACATGCCCAAAGTGCCACGTCCCACAAAGTGCCACATGCCCAAAGTGCCACATGCCCAAAGTGCCACCTCTCCAAGTGCCACATCTCCAAAATGCCACATGCCCAAAGTGCACATCCCCAAAGTGCCACAATGCCCACAGTGCCACATTGCCCAAGTGCCACATCTCCAAAGTGCCACATGCCCACAAGTGCCACATCTCCAAAGTGCCACATCCCCAAAGTGCCCCATCCCCAAAGTGCCACATGCCCAAAGTGCCCCATCCATGTTTTTTGAGCACTTCCAGCATGGTGACTCCACTGTTCCATGGGCATGGAATTATTCCTGATATCCACTACTAAGCCCCTCTGGCACAGCTTGTGGCCATTCCTTGTCACTTGTTCCTTGGCAGGAGAGGCCAGCACCCTCAATTTCAGCTTTTCCCCACCTCTGGGAAGCCTCAGGTGATTTTTGGCTGTCTCCCTCCCTGTGTATTCCTGACTAAAACCCTTTTTGTGCTGTTTGAGGGGATGTTTCACCTCAATCCCATGGCAGGAAGTGGCTCCTGGGGACATCACATTGTCCCTGGAGCCATGAGGGATGCTGTGCCCGGGGTGATGCAGCTCTGAGCCACTGCAGCAGCTCCAAAGCTGAAATCATTTTGCAAACAATTGACTCAACCACCATTAAAAGTTGAGTAAAACCATAAAATCAGCTTGGCCAGGCCCTTAAAGCTCCTCTCCTTCCAGCACCTTGGAGCTCTCCAGGAGGGAGCAGAAGGCACCAGGAGCTCCTGGATTGCTGCTTGCTCGCAGCAAACCCAGGAGGGTTTTTGTGGGGGAAAACCAGGATTTGCCCATTTTTTCACTTTTTGGAGCGTGGTTTTTATAGGTGAGGGACTTCCTTTGGCAAGAGATGAGCTAAAGCACAACTCTCACTGGCACTTGTGGCTGATGGCTGCTTTTTATTAGCTCTCTTATAATTTTATGGATACAATTCCTTCGTTTCCTCAAAGCAGCAATCAAGCTGTTTTCCTTCCTCGAGCTAAATGTTTTTCTCTGGTGGAGTCAGCTGGGGACGAGCTCAATCTCATTATAGAGGTGGATAAAGAAACTCAAAAGCAGAAGGGGCTGGGCTGCACACTTTGATTTATGCAGCAGCACTTGGAGTTTGTGGTGTTTTTTCCTCTGGAAACAGATGAGAAGTTGGTTGTTTTTAAGAATATGCAACTTTCCTTAGGCTGCAGTGAGTCGATATCAGAGCTGAAATTGGAGCTGGGTTTTTTCAGACTCTGGTGTCAGTCTCACCCAGCTCCGTCTCACTCATCAAGCACAACAAGAAAAAACTCGAATTTCAGGGAGGATTTAATAAAAGTGGTTGTCGTGTCGTTTCTTCCGTAATTTTAGATGTAAGGATTTTTATTTTTTTTTTGTATCTTTTTCTTCCTGCATCCTTTGTTAGCCCACGCCTGCAACTCAAGTATTGACTATTCCCTGGGAAACTTGTCTTATATAGTTATGACCTAATGGTTGATTGTATTGATTTGGGCAACAAGCAGCAGAATGGGGTTTTTATTTTGTTCAAGTTTTTCCTGAAGTAATTACACAGCAAAAATGAGAAAAATCATGGATGAATCTTAGCCATCTCCTCATGGAAATTTTCCACCAGGCTGAGAGTGTGACTGTGGTGAAGAACTGGGAGACCAAAATGAAAAAATTGGACTTTAATACTGCCCAAACCTCCTGATTTTCGCTTAAAAGCAAAGAGACATTCGTGAAGTTCATCCTGGGTTCCTGCACAGAAATTATTCCTTGGATTTCTCTTCTCTTTTCCCAACAGAAAACTGGGGTTGTCTCATCCCTAAAAATGTTCCAGGCCAGGCTGGAGAGGGTTTGGAGCAGCCTGGGACAGTGGAAGGGTGGGAACCACAGAATGGATCAGGCCTGAAATGTCTCTGAACTGAGCCACTTGTGCTCATTGCTGGGCCTTTTTTTCCAAGGGTTTTCAGTGGCAGAGTTATTCCTTGGAGTTAAAATGTGGTAAAAGTACTGAGAAAGAGAAAATAACTGATGTGTTGTAGAGCTTTTACCTCAGAATGGATCAGGCCTGAAGTGTCCTCTGAACTGAGTCACTTCTGCTCATGCTGAGCCTTTTCTTCTTAGGAAGGATTTCATGTGGCCGAGCCATTCCTTGGGGCTAAAATGTGGTAAAAATACTGAGAAAGAGAAGGAAAAAGAGAAGGAAACAGATGTGTTTTAGGGTTTTTACCCCAAGAGTGAATTAGGCCTGAAGTGTCTCTGAACGGAGCCACTTGTGCTCATGCTGGGCCTTTTTTCTTAGGAGGGATTTTGGGTGGAAGAGCCATTCCTTGGGGTTTAAAGTGTGGTGAAAATACTGAGAAAGAGAAGGAAACAGGTGTGTTTTATGAGGTTAAAATGTGGTTAAAACATTGAGAAAGAGAAAATAACTGGTGTGTTGTAGGGTTTTTACCTCAGAATGGATCAGGCCTGAAGTGTGTCTGAGCTGAGCCACTTGTGCTTGTTCTGGGCCTTTTCTTCTTGGGAGGGATTTTGGATGCCAGAACCATTCCTTGGGGGTTAAAAATGTGGTAAAAGTACTGAGAAAGAGAAGGAAAAAGAGAAGGAAGCAGATGTGTTTTAGGGTTTTTACCCAAGAGTGAATTAGGCCTGAGGTGTGTCTTAACTGAGCCACTTGTGCTCATGCTGGCCTTTTCTTCTTGGGAGGGATTAAGGAATGGCAGAACCATTCCTGGGGGTTAAAATGTGGTTAAAAGTACTGAGATAGAGAAGGAAACCAAGTGTGTTTTATGGGTTAAAATGTGATTAAAAATTCTGTGTAAAGAGAAGCAAACCCCGTGTGTTGTAGGGTTTTTGCCTCAGAGTGGATTAGGCCTGATGTGTGTCTGAGCTAAGCCACTTGTGCTTGTGCTGGGCCTTTTCTTCTTGGGAGAGATTTCATGTGGCAGAGCCATTCCTTCGGGTTAAAATGTGGTAAAAGTTCTGAGAAAGAGAAAATAAACTGATGTAACTGATGTGTTGTAGAGCTTTTACCTCAGAATGGATCAGGCCTGAAGTGTCTCTGAACTGAGCCACTTGTGCTCGTGCTGGGCCTTTTGTTCTTAGGAGGGATTTTGGGTGAAAGAGCCATTCCTTGGGGTTAAAGTGTGGTAAAAATACTGAGAAAGAGAAGGAAAACAAGTGTGTTTGATGGGTTAAAATGTGGTAAAAATTCTGTGAAAGAGAAGCAAAAACCCGTGTGTTGTAGGGTTTTTGCCTCAGAATGGATCAGGCCTGAAGTGTGTCTGAACAGAGCCAATTGTGCTCATGCTGGGCCTTTTCTTCTTGGGAGGGATTTTGGGTGCCAGAACCATTCCTTGAAGTTAAAATGTGGTAAAAATACTGAGAAAGGGAAGGAAAAAGTGTGTTATGATGGGTTAAAATGTTGAAAAAAATTCTGTGAAAGAGAAGCAAACCCCGTGTGTTGTAGGGTTTTTGCCTCAGAATGGATCAGGCCTGAAGTGTGTCTGAACAGAGCCAATTGTGGCTTGTGCTGGCCTTTTCTTCTTGGGAGGGATTTTGGATGCCAGAACCATTCCTTGGGATTAAAATGTGGTAATAAGTACTGAGAATGAGAAGGAAAAAGAGAAGGAAGCAGATGTGTTTAGGGTTTTTACCCCAAGAGTGAATTAGGCCTGAGGTGTGTCTTAACTGAGCCACTTGTGCTCATGCTGGGCCTTTTCTTCTTGGGAGGGATTAAGGAATGGCAGAAACCATTCCTGGGGGGTTAAAATGTGGTAAAAGTACTGAGATAGAGAAGGAAACAAGTGTGTTTTATGGGTTAAAAATGTGATAAAAATTCTGTGAAAGAGAAGCAAACCCCGTGTGTTGTAGGGTTTTTGCCTCAGAGTGGATTAGGCCCTGAAGTGTGTCTGAGCTAAGCCACTTGTGCTTGTGCTGGGGCCTTTTCTTCTTGGGAGAGATTTCATGTGGCAGAGCCATTCCTTCGGGTTAAAGATGTGGTAAAAGTTCTGAGAAAGAGAAAATAACTGATGTAACTGATGTGTTGTAGGAGCTTTTACCTCAGAATGGATCAGGCCTGAAGTGTCTCTGAACTGAGCCACTTGTGCTCGTGCTGGGCCTTTTGTTCTTAGGTGGATTTTGGGTGAAAGAGCCATTCCTTGGGGTTAAAGTGTGGTAAAAAATACTGAGAAAGAGAAGGAAACAGTGTGTTTGATGGGTTAAAATGTGGTAAAAATTCTGTGAAAGAGAAGCAAACCCCGTGTGTTGTAGGGTTTTTGCCTCAGAATGGATCAGGCCTGAAGTGTGTCTGAACAGAGCCAATTGTGCTTGTGCTGGGCCTTTTCTTCCTTGGGAGGGATTTTGGATGCCAGAACCATTCCTTGGGGGTTAAAATGTGGTAAAAGTACTGAGAAAGAGAAGGAAAAAGAGAAGGAAGCAGATGTGTTTTAGGGTTTTTACCCCAAGAGTGAATTAGGCCTGAGGTGTGTCTTAACTGAGCCACTTGTGCTCATGCTGGGCCTTTTCTTCTTGGAAGGGATTTTGGATGGCAGAGCCATTCCTTGGGGTTAAAGTGTGGTAAAAGTACTGAGATAGAGAAGGAAACAAGTGTGTTTTATGGGTTGAAATGTGATAAAAATATTGTGAAAGAGAAGCAAAACCCCGTGTGTTGTAGGGTTTTTGCCTCAGAGTGGATTAGGCCTGAAGTGTGTCTGAGCTAAGCTACTTGTGCTTGTGCTGGGCCTTTTTTTCTTGGAAGGGATTTCATGTGGCAGAGCCATTCCTTGGGGCTTAAATGTGGTAAAAAACAATGAGAAAGAGAAGGAGAAGAGAAGGAAACTGCTGTGTTTTAGGGTTTTTACCTCAAGAGTGAATTAGGCCTGAAGTGTCTCTGAACTGAGCCACTTGTGCTCATGCTGGGCCTTTTTTCCAAGGGTTTTCAGTGATAGAGCTGTTCCTTGGAGTTAAAATGTGGTAAAAATACTGAGAAAGAGAAGAAAACAAGTGTGTTGTAGGGTTTCTTTACCTCAGAGTGGATCAGGCCTGAAGTGTGTCTGAACAGAGCCACTGGTGCTCATTTTGTGTCATTTCTGCTTGGGAGGGATTCAGGTGGCAGAGCCATTCCTTGGGATTAAAATGTGGTAAAGACATTAAAAATAGAGTAAACAGTTATGTTTTAGGATTTTTTACCTCAGAATGGATCAGACCTGAAGTGTCTCTGAACTGAGCCACTTGTGCTCATGCTGGGCCTTTTATCCAAAGGTTTTCAGTGGTAGAGCCATTCCTTGGAGTTAAAATGTGTTAAAAACACTGAGAAAGAGAAAATAACTGATGTGTTGTAGGGCTTTTACTTCAGGTTTTTACTACAGTGGAAGGGTGGGAACAGGGTGAGCTTTAAGGTCCTTTCCAACCCAAACCATTCTGTGATTGTGTGATTCTGTGAAATCCCCAAATTGTTCCTGGGAAAGGCATTTGGTGGTTCTGTCTGAAACAGCAGGGCTCCAAACGTCTCCAATTTTCTCTCTTTGTGCTCTCATTGCTTTGTTCCCAGCTTTTCCCTCTGCATCACAAGCCAAAAAGTGGGAAATCATCCTGGTTTGGGTTGTTATCCCTCAAAAATGGGATTTTTCCCAGTTCAGCATGGGCCTGGTAGCCTGGCAGGGCTGGTCATTATTAAAAAGAAATCAGTTTTGTTTTCTTTTTAGTTTAGATTTCCTGGGACAGGATTGGGTGCTGGGCTTAGCACTGCTGGTTGGACTTAAAGGACTTTTCCAATCTCAAAAGAATTCCCAATTCTGTGATTCTGGATCAGGGAGGAGCTTAAAAAATTCCCAGTTCTGTGATTCTGGATCAGGGAGGAGCTTAAAAAATTCCCAGTTCTGTGATTCTGGATCAGGGAGGAGCTTAAAAAATTCCCAGTTCTGTGATTCTGGATCAGGGAGGAGCTGCTGGTTGGCACAGGAAAAATCACCCTCATCTGTAGCAGGCCCTGATCTTCACAGGGCTTCAAACTTCTCATCCTCTGAACCTTTTTTATGACTTTGTCCACATCTTTCAGGGTGACTTTTTTTGTTTCTTTTCTTTGGGTGTCATTGCCAAGTACTGTTAATAGGAATTCAAGGAGATGGGAAATCTGTGGGAGCACCCTGGGAGCAAGGACAGGAGCTTTGGCATGTCCAGGTGAAAGCTTTTAAGCTTTTCCAAGCTTAAAAAATTCCCAATTCTGTGATTCTGGATCAGGGAGGAGCTTAAAAAATTCCCAATTCTGTGAGTCTGGATCAAGTAGGAGCTTAAAAAATTCCCAATTCTGTGAGTTTGATCAGGGAGGAGCTGCAGGTTGGCACAGGAAGCCTCACCCTCACCTGTAACAGGCCCAGAGCTCCAAACTTCTCATCCTCTGAACCTTTTTTATGGCTTTGTCACATCTTTCAGGGTGACTTTTTTGGTTTCTTTTTTTGGCTGTCATTGCCAAGTGCTGCTGGTGGGAGTTCAGGGAGATGGGGAATCTGTGGGAGCACCCTGAAACCATCCCCTGGTTTCATCCCTGATCTCTGTATCCAGGCTGGGATGATCAGTGGTGTGCTGCATTTCCCATTTCTAAGATGAATTGTTGGGTTTTTTTTTCCCTGACATTCACATTTTGATCTGAGATTTAAACTCTGTGCCTCGTGGTGAAGCAAAGCCTGAGCTCTCCTCACCTGATAAATTGAATATGGGACATTTTTACAAGCTCTCGATGTGTTTTCCTCTCCCAGACATATTACAAAATGTGTTTAGCTGATGTGTCAGGGCTCAGTTGTATTTATCAGGACAAGATTTCGTTTTCTTCAGCTGCAAAAAGCCCAGAGCCACCTCCCTTTTTACGTAGATGGAGTACAGAGAGGTTCTTGTTCCCATCATGTGGCAGATGAATTCCTGCCCTCTGGCTACCAGAAATGTTTTCAACAACACATCGGGGCTTTGGTGCTTTCTCTGAAGCATCTGACAAATCTCAGGGACTTTAAAAACCTGGATTTCTAAAAACCTGGATTTCTAAAAACCTGGATTTCTAAAAACCCTTCACTGGGTTGTTGGAACAAGAGCGGAGGTTGTGCATGCAGAAATTACTGGAAGATATTAAGAGATGGATTAAATAATCAATTAACACAGCAGAGGGAGGTCATTAGTGGAATCTCTCTGCTGGAACAGGTTGTTTTGACCTGTTGTGAAAGGGCAGGGGGAAAATCAGTTTATATATAAAGCATTGATTATAAAAAGAGATTTTTCCTGGATTTTTGCTACAGAGCAACGATCTCCAAGTTGGCTGATGCCACTGAGGAATAAAATTTTAAAGTTTTAGTTGATAACTGTGAGAAACACAGCCCTGGTGCTTGGTGTTAGTTAAAAAACCAGCTCAGTGTGAGGAATTACAGTGATGGGAATAGAGAGAAAACTGGGAAATGGTGTCGTGGAGCTGCCTGGTTCACAGCTTGAGCCTTGCTCATTTCTTCCCTTTAAAAACCAGGGGGGAGGAAAATGATGCTGTGGAAGCAGGGAAAAGATATTTGAGAGAGATGTAATAGAGATTTATGAGGTCCTGAGTGGCACAGAGAGAAGAAGGATAAATGTTGATTTTTCTTTGACACAACAAGAGCTGTTGCTGAAATGGGAATTAAATCCAAAGGAATAATTTCCTTGTGCAGGCTGAGTGACCAAACAATTCTTGGGAAAAATATCCAGTGGGAACTGCCTGATCCTGAAAGACACCACAGCCATTAAAAACATCAGGGAGTGCAATTCCAGACTCAGATCTCCCTAAATTTCAGTGTGAGGAGTCTGGGACCTCGTGTTGCTGCTGGGAAAAACGTGAAGCTGTAATATCAAAACTGTAATTTGGCTCTGCTCACTGGGAGAAGCAGAGAGCTCACAGAAGGGAGGAGGAGATAAGCACTGCCTTGCCTAAATTAGCCTTGTTTGGGTTTTTTTTTTTCCCCTCCTCTAAACATTTATTTTTTTAATGGGGGTGGGTTAAAAAAAAAAAAGAGCTCTCAGCTCAGCTCCTGTTCCAGCCACGCATTTTCCTTGTTGGAAATATTTCACTCTAGCATATGTTAATTAATCTTGGTGTTTGCAGTTACAGCTGGCTAATAATTTGTTGCTGAAAAAAAAATAAATTCTGTAAATTGTTGTTGCCATGAACTTGATGGATGGGAGCTCAGAAAACACCTCAGGCTCAAAAAACCCAGCAGTGTGAGAAGGTCTTGTCAGGGTGTTTTTTCTGTTCAATGTTCTTTTCTTTTTTTTTTTTTATTTTTGCTTCCTGAGCTAAGACAGGACTCGCTTGGCTGTGTCTGAGAGCAGGCAGTGATTATGGCTTTTGGGATAATTACACATTTTTATCAGCCCAGCATGGCAGGAGAGGAGCGTGGCTCCGGCCTGCTTGTCAGGAGTGGCAGGATCCCTCCAGACCTTGCCCAGAGGTCCTTGATGGAAGCTGTGAGGGAAATAAAAATAAACCAAAGCACTCTTCTCCTCTCCAGCAGCCTCTCTTGCTGCTCCTCGTTACAGCCAGGCGGTTAATTAGTCCATGCAAACATCCTGCTTGGAGCAGGCCTGAAGTGCCTCTGAATTCAGCCACTTGTGCTCGTGCTGGGCAAATTTCCCAAGGATTTTCAGTGGCAGAGCCATTCCTTGGGGTTAAAATGTGGTAAAAATACTGAGAAAGAGAAGAAAACAAGTGTATTTTAGGGTTTCTTTACCTCAGAGTGGGTTAGGTCTGAAATGGTTCTGAACTGAGACATTTCTGCTCATCCTGTGTCTTTTCTTCTTGGGAGGGATTTCAGGTGGCAGAGCCATTCCCTGGGGTTAAAATGTGGTGAAAATACTGAGAAAGAGAAGGAAAAAGATAAGGAAATGGGTTTTGTTTAGGGTTTTTACCTCACAGTAGATCAGGCCTGAAGTGTCTCTGAACTGAGCCACTTGTGCTCATGCTGGGCCTTTTAGTCAAGGGATTTTCAATGGTAAAGCCTTTCCATGGTGTTAAAATGTGGTAAAAATACTGAGAAAGAGAAGGAAACAAGTGTATTTTAAGGTTTCTTTACCTCAGAATGGGTTAGGTCTGAAATGGTTCTGAACTGAGACATTTCTGCTCATCCTGTGTCTTTTCTTCTTGGGAGGGATTTCAGGTGGCAGAGCCATTCCCTGGGGTTAAAATGTGGTGAAAATACTGAGAAAGAGAAGGAAAAAGATAAGGAAATGGGTTTTGTTTAGTGTTTTTACCTCAGAGTGGAGGATCAGGCCTGAAGTGTGTCTGAACTGAACCACTTGTGCTCATGCTGGGCCTTTTAGTCAAGGGATTTTCAATGGTAAAGCCTTTCCGTGGTGTTAAAATGTGGTAAAAATACTGAGAAAGAGAAGGAAACAAGTGTATTTTAAGGTTTCTTTACCTCAGAATGGGTTAGGCCTGAAGTGTGTCTGAAGTGAGACATTTCTGCTCATGCTGTGCCTTTTCTTCTTGGGAAGGATTTCAGGGGGCAGAGCCATTCCTTGGGGTTAAAATGTGGTGAAAATACTGAGAAAGAGAAGGAAAAAGAGAAGGAAATGGGTTTTGTTTAGTGTTTTTACCTCAGAGTGGAGGATCAGGCCTGAAGTGTGTCTGAACTGAACCACTTGTGCTCATGCTGGGCCTTTTAGTCAAGGGATTTTCAATGGTAAAGCCTTTCCATGGTATTAAAATGTGGTAAAAATACTGAGAAAGAGAAGAAAACAAGTGTATTTTAAGGTTTCTTTACCTCAGAATGGGTTAGGACTGAAGTGTGTCTGAGCTGAGTCACTTCTGCTCATCCTGTGTCTTTTCTTCTTGGGAGGGATTTCAGGTGGCAGAGCCATTCCTTGGGGCTAAAATGTGGTGAAAATACTGAGAAAGAGAAGGAAAAAGAGAAGGAAATGGGTTTTGTTTAGGGTTTTTACCTCAGAGTAGATCAGGCCTGAGGTGTCTCTGAACTGAGCCACTTGTGCTCATGCTGGGCCTTTTAGTCAAGGGATTTTCAATGGTAAAGCCTTTCCGTGGTGTTAAAATGTGGTGTAAATACTGAGAAAGAGAAGAAAACAAGTGTATTTTAAGGTTTCTTTACCTCAGAATGGGTTAGGACTGAAGTGTGTCTGAGCTGAGTCACTTCTGCTCATCCTGTGTCTTTTCTTCTTGGGAGGGATTTCAGGTGGCAGAGCCATTCCTTGGGGCTAAAATGTGGTGAAAATACTGAGAAAGAGAAGGAAAAAGAGAAGGAAATGGGTTTTGTTTAGGGTTTTTACCTCAGAGTAGATCAGGCCTGAGGTGTCTCTGAACTGAGCCACTTGTGCTCATGCTGGGCCTTTTAGTCAAGGGATTTTCAATGGTAAAGCCTTTCCGTGGTGTTAAAATGTGGTGTAAATACTGAGAAAGAGAAGAAAACAAGTGTATTTTAAGGTTTCTTTACCTCAGAGTGGGTTAGGCCTGAAGTGTGTCTGAACTGAGATCCTTCTGCTCATCCTGTGTCTTTTCTTCTTGGGAGGGATTTCAGGGGGCAGAGCCATTCCTTGGGGCTAAAATGTGGGGAAAATACTGAGAAAGAGAAGGAAATGGGTTTTGTCTAGTGTTTTTACCTCAGAGTGGATCAGGCCTGAAATGTGTCTGAACTGAGCCACTTGTGCTCATGCTGGGCCTTTTAGTCAAGGGATTTTCAATGGTAAAGCCTTTCCGTGGTGTTAAAATGTGGTGAAAATACTGAGAAAGAGAAGGAAACAAGTATATTTTAGAGTTTCTTTACCTCAGAGTGGGTTAGGCCTGAAGTGTGTCTGAACTGAGACATTTCTGCTCATCCTGTGTCTTTTCTTCTTGGGAGGGATTTCAGGTGGCAGAGCCATTCCTTGGGGCTAAAATGTGGTGAAAATACTGAGAAAAAGGAAAAAACGTCATGTTCAGAATGGATTAGGCCTGAAGTGTCTCTGAACTGAGCCCCTTGTGCTCATCCTGTGTCTTTTCTTCCTGGGAAGGATTTCAGGTGGCAGAGCCATTCCTTAGGGTTAAAATGTGGTAAAAACATTCAGAAGTGGAAGGAATTGAGTGTTTTGTAGGGTTTTAATCTGTGAATGGGTTAGGCCTGAAGTGTCTCTGACACTTGTGTCACTTGTGCCGGGCTGTTTTTTCAGAGGGTTTTTTGGTAGTAGAGCCATTCCTGGGGGTTAAAATGTGGTTTAAAAAATGAAAAAATATAAGAAAGCTGGTGCATTGTAGGATTTTTACTTCAGAATGGGTTAGGTCTGAAGTGTGTCTGAACTGAGCCGCTTGTGCTCATGCTGGGCCTTTTATCCAAGGGATTTTGGATGGCAGAGCCTTTCCTTGTGGTTAAAATGTGGTAAAAATACTGAGAAAGAGAAGGAAGTCGGTGTGTTTTATGGGTTAAAAAGTGGTAAAAACATTGTGAAAGAGAAGAAAACTGGTGTGTTTTAGAGTTTTTACCTCAGAAATGATCAGGCCTGAAGTGTGTCTGAACTGAGCCAATTGTGCTCATGCTGAGCCTTTTATCCAAGGCTTTTTGGGTGGCAGAGCCATTCCTTGGGGTTAAAATGAGGTAAAAATACCAAGAAAGAGAAGTAAATGGATGTGTTTTTATGGGTTAAAATGTGGTAAAACCATTGTGAAAGAGAAGGAAGCTGGTGTGTTGTAGTGTTTTTACTTCAGAATGGATCAGGCCTGAAATGTGTCTGAACTGAGCCGCTCCTGCTCATCCTGTGCCGTTTCTTCTTGGGAGGGATTTTGGATGGCACAGCCATTTCTTGGGGTAAAATGTGGTAAAAGTACAGAGAAAGAGAAGAAAACTGGTGTGTTTTATGGTTTTTACCTCAGAAATGATCAGGCCTGAAGTGTGTCTGAACTGAGTCGCTTGTGCTCATGCTGGGCCTTTTATCCAAGGGATTTTGGGTGGCAGAGCCTTTCGTTGTGGTTGAAATGTGGTAAAAATACTGAGAAAGAGAAGGAAGTCGGTGTGTTTTATGGGTTAAAAAGTGGTAAAAACATTGTGAAAGAGAAGAAAACTGGTGTGTTTTAGAGTTTTTACCTCAGAATGGGTTAGGCCTGAGGTGCGTCTGAACTGAACCACTTGAGGTCATGCTGGGCCTTTTTTCTGAGGGTTTTTGGTAGTAGAGCCGTTCCTTGGGGTTAAACTGTGGTAAAAATACTGAGAAAGAGAAGTAAATGGATGTGTTTTATGGGTTAAAATGTGGTAAAACCATTGTGAAAGAGAAGGAAACTGGTGTGTTGTGGGGTTTTTACCTCAGAATGGATCAGGCCGGAAGTGTCTCTGAACTGAACCACTTGAGGTCATCCTGTGCCTTTTCTTCTTGGGAGGGATTTTGGATGGCAGAGCCATTCCTTGGGGTTAAAATGTGGTAAAAATACAAAGAAAGAGAAGAAAACTGGTGTGTTTTATGGTTTTTACCTCAGAAATGATCAGGCCTGAAGTGTGTCTGAACTGAGCCAATTGTGCTCATGCTGGGCCTTTTATCCAAGGGTTTTTGGGTGGCAGAGCCATTCCTTGGAGTTAAAATGTGGTAAAAATACTGAGAAAGAGAAGGAAGTCGGTGTGTTTTATGGGTTAAAAAGTGGTAAAAACATTGTGAAAGAGAAGAAAACTGGTGTGTTTTAGAGTTTTTACCTCAGAATGGATCAGGCCTGAAGTGTGTCTGAACTGAACCCCTTGTGCTCATGCTGGGTCTTTTTTCTGAGGGCTTTCAGTAGTAGAGCCATTCCTTGGGGTTAAAATGAGGTAAAAATACCGAGAAAGAGAAGTAAATGGATGTGTTTTATGGGTTAAAATATGTTAAAAACATTTTGAAAGAGAAGGAAACTGGCGTGTTGTGGGGTTTTTACCTCAGAATGGGTTAGGCCTGAAGTGTGTCTGAACTGAACCACTTGAGGTCATCCTGTGCCTTTTCTTCTTGGGAGGGATTTTGGATGGCAGAGCCATTCCTTGGGGTTAAAATGTGGTAAAAATACAAAGAAAGAGAAGAAAACTGGTGTGGTTTAGGTTTTTTACCTCAGAGTGTGTTAGGCCTGAAGTGTCTCTGAATGGAGGTAATTGAGCTCATTCTGGGCCTTTTTTCCAAGAGTTTTCAGTGGTACAGTCATTCCTTGGGGTTAAAACATGGTAGAACTATTGAGAGAGAAAAGGAAAAAGTTAAAGAAATGGGTGTGTTTCAAGATTTTTACCTCAGAATGGATTTGGCCTGAAGTCTCTCTGAACTGAGCCACTTGTGCTCATGCTGGGCCTTTTTTTCAAAGGGATTTTGGGCGGTAGAGCCATTCCTTGGGGTTAAACTGTGGTAAAAATACTGAGAACGAGAAAATAATTGGTGTGGTTTAGGTTTTTTACCTCAGAGAGGATTAGGCCTGAAGTGTGTCTGAACTGAGCTGCTCCCACTCATGTTTTGCCTTTTTTTTCTGAGGGTTTTCGTGTGGCAGAGCCGTTCCTTGGGGCTTTAAATGTGGTAAAAAGATTGAGAAAGAGTAGAAAACTGCTGTGTTTTAGAGGTTTTTACCTCAGAAAGAATTCCATTGTGGATTTAGAAACAAGTGACACAGCAGGAGGGAGCAGAATTATCTGCTGGTGGCATCTCCGGGAGGAAAAAAAGTTGTTCTCCCTTATCTTTTAGCGGGCATAGATACTGTTACCTTATCAAAATGGTGTTTTAGTCAATAAATGGCTGTATTTTTAGTAACTTTTTTTTCAGGCTTTGAAAGCTTGAACCTTGGCTGCTAAGAAACCAAACTGCTCGGTGCTGGCGATAAAGAAAGCACTGAAATGTTGTAATAAAAATGCTGTAATAAAAAGGGAGCAGCATAAAGTGAAATAATTGACATTTGAGCTTTCAGAAATGCCTGCTCTGGGCAATCATCAAAGCTGCAGCTTTTGAAACATGTCAGCTGAGTAAGGTGCCACTGCTTTGTCAGAATATTCCCAGATTCTGGGTTTATTCACAGGGAATTGTGGCTGCTGAATGAATTCTTGCTGAATTTATTCACAGGCTGCCCTGTGATGAAGTAGAGGTGGTAAAGATCAAGATCAGGGAGGTAATTTAAGTAATGGCTGAGGATGTGTTATATGTGGGTTATAGTGACAGTTTTCCCTTCCCTGTGGGGTCATTTTGGGGCTGAATTGTGCATTTATGGATGTCCCTGAGCAGTGTCACTGTGTGACACCCAGGCTGTGCTGCTGCTGCTGCTGCTCAAGGCACCACAAAGGGTTCATTTATGACATTTTCAACCTGTTTGAGGTGCTGGATGATCCCTGTGTTTGCTCTTCCCCAAGTGAAGAGCAGGAACTTTCCTGGCCCCAGATTCCTGATTAAAAATCTTGATTTTTCTCAGCCACCCCTCCAAACATTCCAGTTTTTCCAGAGGACTCTGAGGGTCTTTTCTAAGGACATTTCTGTGCTCCAAGGACATGGAGGGGCTGTGCTGTGTCCAGGGAAGGTTTGGAGCCCCAGGAGGGGCTGGGGGAGCTGGAAAGGGGCTCAGGCTGGAGAAAAGGAGGCTCAGGGGGAATTTTCCTCTCTGGAATTCTGTGATGAAGCAGAGGTGGTAAAGATCAAGATCAAGGGGGTAATTTAAGTAATGGCTGAGGATGTGTTATATGTGGGTTACAGTGACAGTTTTCCCTTCAGAAACCTGTGGGGTCGTTTTGGGGCTGAATTGTGCATTTATGGATGTCACTGAGCAGTGTCACTGTGTGACACCCAGGCTGTGCTGCTGCTGCTCAAGGCACCACAAAGGGTTCATTTATGACATTTTCAACCTGTTTGAGGTGCTGGATGATCCCTGTGTTTGCTCTTCTCCAAGTGAAGAGCAGGAACTTTCCTGGCCCCGGATTACTGATTAAAAATCTTGATTTTTCTCACCCACCCCTCCAAACATTCCAGTCTTTCCAGAGGACTCTGAGGGTCTTTTCTAAGGACATTTCTGTGCTCCAGGGAGGACATGGAGGGGCTGAATCATATCCAGGGAAGGTTTGGAGCCCCAGGAGCAGCTGAGGGAGCTGGAAAGGGGCTCAGCCTGGAGAAAAGGAGGCTCAGGGGGAATTTTCCTCTCTGGAATTCTGTGATGAAGCAGAGGTGGTAAAGATCAAGATCAAGGGGGTAATTTAAGTAATGGCTGAGGATGTGTTATATGTGGGTTACAGTGACAGTTTTCCCTTCCCTGTGGGGTCATTTTGGGGCTGAATTGTGCATTTATGGATGTCCCTGAGCAGTGTCACTGTGTGACACCCAGGCTGTGCTGCTGCTGCTGCTGCTCAAGGGCACCACAGAGGGTTCCTTTATGACATTTTCAACCTGTTTGAGGTGCTGGATCTTCCCAATCTTTTCTCTTCCCCAAGTGAATACCAGGAACTTTCCAGTTTTATGGGGTGGCTGTATTGGTTTAGATAATTCTTTCCAGTTTTTGGGGTGGCTGCGTTGCTTTAGATCCTTCTTTCCAATTTTTTGGGGTGGCTGATTTGTTTTAGATCCATCTTTCCAATTTTTTCAGGTGACTGATTTGTTTTAGAACCTCCTTTCCAGTTTTAGGGGTGGCTGAGTTGGTTTAGATCCTTCTTTCCAATTTTTGAGGTGGCTGAGTTGGTTTAGATCCTTCTTTCCAATTTTTGGGGTGGCTGAGTTGGTTTACATTCTTCTTTCCAGTTTTTTGGGGTGACTGATTTGGTTTTGATCCTTTGTTCCAATTTTTTATGGTGCCTGAATTGGTTTAGATGCTTCTTTCCAGTTTTTTGGGGTTTAGATCCTTCTTTCCAATTTTTGTGGTGTCTGAATTGGTTTAGATAATTCTTTCCAATTTTTGGGGTGGCTGAGATGGTTTAGATGCTTCTTTCCAGCTTTTTGGGGTTTAGCTCCTTCTTTCCAAATTTATGGGCTGGATGGGTTGGTTTAGATCCTTCTTTCCAGTTTTTTGGTATGCCTGAATTGGTTTAGATTCTTCTTTCCAATTTTTGGGGTGGCTGACTTGGTTTAGATCCTTTGTTCCAATTTTTTATGGTGTCTGAATTGGTTTAGATAATTCTTTCCAGTTTTTGGGGTGTTTGACTTGGTTTAGATCCTTCTTTCCAAGTTTTTGGGGTGGATGAGTTCGTTCAGATCCTTCTTTCCAATTTTATGGGGTGGATAGCTTGGTTTAGATCCTTCTTTCCTATTTTTGGGGTGGCTGAGTTGTTTTAGATCCCTTCCAATTTTATGGGGTGGCTGATTTGAGAGGAATTAATGTTAATTTTTTCCCTTTAATCATTAAAAACCCTCACCTGGAACACACCAGAAACCCTTTGTGAGTTCCTTTAGAACCCCAAACCTGTGTGTTCTGACCAGAGCTGTGTTTTTGCTGCAGGTACTTGGAGAGGAATAAATGTTGAATTTTACCCTTAATCCTTAAAAACCTCACCTGAAACCCCTCCCAAGTTCCTTTAGAGCCCCAGCCCGCTGTGTTCTGACCAGAGCTGTGTTTTTCCTGCTGGTACTCGGGGAGGAATAAATGTGAAATTTTAACTTTAATCCTGAAAACCCTCACCTGGAACACATCAGAAACTCTCCACAAATTCATTTAGAACCCCAAACTGCTGGGTTTTGACCAAAAGTGTGTTTTGCCACAGGTACTCAGGGGGGAATAAATGTTAACTTTTAACCTTTAATCCTTAAAAACCTCACCTGGAAGATGCCAGAAACTCCTCCCAAGTTCCTTTAAAACCCCAAACTCTGGTGGGTTTTGACCAGAATTGTGGTTTTTTTGCTGGTACTTGGAGAGGAAAAAATGTGAAATTTTAACCTTTAATCATTAAAAACCTCACCTGGAACACACCAGAAACTCTTTGTGAGTTCCTTTAGAGCCCCAAACCTGTGTGTTCTGACCAGAGCTGTGTTTTTCCTGCAGGTACTTGGAGAGGAATAAATGATAAATTTTAACCTTTAATCATTAAAACTCTCACCTGGAACACACCAGAAACTCTCTCTTGAGTTCCTTTAGAGCCCCAGCCCAGTGTTTTCTGACCAGAATTGTGGTTTTTCTGCTGGTACTTGGAGAGGAATAAATGTTACATTTTACCCTTTAATCATTAAAACCCTCACCTGGAACACACCCAAAACCCCTCCCAAATTCCTTTAAAAGCCCAAACTGGTGGGTTTTGACCAGGACTATGTTTTTCCTGCTGGTACTCAGGAATAAATGTGAAATTTTAACCTTTAGTCATTTAAAAACTCTCACCTGGAACACACCAGAAACTCTCTCTGAGTTCCTTTAGAACCCCAGCCCAGTGTTTTCTGACCAGAGCTGTATTTTTCCCTCAGGTACTTGGAGAGGAATAAGTGATAAATTTTAACCTTTAATCATTAAAACCCTCACCTGGAACACACCAGAAACCCAGAAACCCCTCTCAAGGTCACTTAAAACCCCAACTGGTGGGTTCTGACCAGAATTGCGATTTTCCCTCAGGTACTCGGAGAGGAATAAACGTGAAATTTTAACCTTTAATCATTAAAACCCTCACCTGGAACACACCAGAAACCCCTCCCAAGGTCATTTAGAACCCCAGCCCGGTGGGTTCTGAGCAGAACTGTGTTCTTCCTGCTGGTACTCAGAAGGGAATTAATGATAAATTTTAACTTTTAATTCTTAAAAACCTCATGTGGAACACACCAGAAACTCTCCCCAAGTTCCTTTAGAACCCCAAACCCGGTGGGTTTTGACCAGGACTGTTTTTCCCCAGGTACTCGGAGAGGAATAAATGATAAATTTTAACCTTTAATCCTTAAAAACCTCACCTGGAACACACCAGAAACCCTTTGTGAGTTCCTTTAGAGCCCCAAACCCGGTGTGTTCTGACCAGAGCTGTGTTTTTGCCACAGGTACTCGGAGAGGAATAAATGTGAAATTTTAACCTTTAATCCTTAAAAACCTCACCTGGAAGATGCCAGAAACCCCTGCCAAGTTCTTTTAGAACCCTAAACCTGGTGGGTTTTTAACAGGACTGTGGTTTTTGCTGCAGGTACTCGGGGAGGAATAAATCATAAAATTTAACCTTTATTCCTTAAAAATCTCATCTGGAACGCGCCAGAAGCTCTCTCTGAGTTCCTTTAGAGCCCCAAACCCGGTGTGTTCTGACCAGAGCTGTGTTTTTCCTGCAGGTACTCAGAGAGGAATAAATGTGAAATTTTAACCTTTAATCCTTAAAAACCTCACCTGGAACACACCAGAAACCCCTCCCAAGTTCCTGTAAAACCCCACACCTGTGTGTTCTGACTGGAGCTGTGTTGTTCCCAGGTACTCGGAGCGCAGCCGCACGCGCTGTGTGGGGATCACCATCGAGACGCGGCCGGACTATTGCCTGAGACCGCACCTGAGCGCCATGCTGGGCTACGGCTGCACCCGCCTGGAGATCGGCGTGCAGAGCGTCTACGAGGACGTGGCCAGGGACACCAACAGGTCAGGGACACCTTCCCAGGGCAGGGACACCTTCCTGGGGACACCCAAAGGGGCAGGGACACCAACAGGTCAGGGACACCAACAGGGCAGGGACACCTTCCTGGGGACACCCAACGGGGCAGGGACACCTTCCTGGGGCAGGGACACCATCCCAGCTGGGCTACGGCTGCACCCGCCTGGAGATCGGCGTGCAGAGCGTCTGCGAGGACGTGGCCAGGGACACCAACAGGGCAGGGACACCAACGGGGCAGGGACACCTTCCCAGGGCAGGGACACCATGCCAGGGACACCATCCCAGGGCAGGGACACCAACAGGGCAGGGACACCATCCCAGGGCAGGGACACCTTCCTGGGGACACCAGCAGGGACACCAACAGGGCAGGGACACCTTCCCAGGGCAGGGACACCATCCCAGCTGGGCTACGGCTGCACCCGCCTGGAGATCGGTGTGCAGAGCGTCTACGAGGACGTGGCCAGGGACACCAACAGGGCAGGGACACCTTCCTGGGGACACCAACAGGTCAGGGACACCAACAGGGCAGGGACACCTTCCTGGGGACACCTATGGGGCAGGGACACCAGCAGGTCAGGAACACCAACAGGGCAGGGACACCATCCCAGGTCAGGAACACGATTCCACATCAGGGCCACCATCCCAGGGAATCCTAACAGGGCAGGGACACCATCCCAGGGCCACCATCCCAGGGCAGGGACACCATCCCAGGGCCACCATCCCAGGGCAGGGACACCATCCCAGGGCAGGGACACCATCCCAGGGCCACCATCCCATCCCAGGGCCACCATCCCAGGGCAGGGACACCATCCCAGGGCCACCATCCCATCCCAGGGCCACCATCCCAGGGCAGGGACACCATCTCAGGGCCACCATCCCATCCCAGGGCCACCATCCCAGGGCCACCATCCCAGGGCAGGGACACCATCCCAGGGCAGGGCCACCATCCCAGGGCCACCATCCCAGGGCAGGGCCACCATCCCAGGGCCACCATCCCAGGGCAGGGCCACCATCCCAGGGCCACCATCCCAGGGCCACCATCCCAGGGCAGGGCCACCATCCCAGGGCCACCATCCCAGGGCAGGGCCACCATCCCAGGGCCACCATCCCAGGGCCACCATCCCAGGGCAGGGACACCAACATGTTTTTCCCAGATCTCCTTGCTCTGAATTTTAGAATTCCTAAAACGTTCCTCAACTTCTCCCAATTTTTAGATCACTCCCTTGAAATCCACTTTAATAAAAAGGCAATTCACATTTATTTTCTTTTTTTTTCCTGTCAAAACGACCTCATTTTGCTCCTTTTCTGTTGCCTTTTTTTTGGGTTTTTTAAATTTTTTAATATTTTCCCCGTCAGTGAAATGTCAGATTGCACCCAATTAGGGGGAGCAGGTTTTAAATTAATTTCTGTGACGTTCCCCAAGTCATTAGTGAGGTTTGCTGAGTGCCTGTGAAGCAGAAAAATATTCCAGACAGCATCAAAATAATAATGGAGTTATTGATGCAGCTTTAATAAGAAAATAATTTTAATTTATGGAGCAAAACTCCCTTTACTCCCTCGGGGTTCTTGAGTGACGCCGTCCTTGAGGAGTCCCAGGAAAAAAATAATCCTGGGAAAAAAAATCAGGAATAAAAATGGGTTTGAAAGTGAATTTTGTGGTAGAGGGGGAGGGAAAGAGCCTTAAAATTAAATTAAATTAAATTAAATTAAATTAAATTAAATTAAATTAATTGGGGTGAATGGACGTGGGGGTGGCCAAAGGGAATTGGGGTTTTATATCCACAGGGGGTTGGGAGGAATTGGGATTGGGAATGGAATTGGAATTGGGAATAGAAATGGAATTGGAATTCCAGGAGTTGGGAGGGATTGGGATTGGGAATGAATTTAGGAATTGGGAATTGGAAATGGGATTGGAATTGGAATTCCAGTAGGGAGGAATTGGAATTCCAGCAGTTGGGAGGAATTGGGATTGGGAATGGAATTGGAAATTGGAATTGGGAATAGAAATGGAATTGGAATTCCAGGAGTTGGGATTGGGAATTGGAATTGGGAATTGGGATTGGAATTGGGAATTGGATTTGGAATTCCAATAGGGAGGAATTGGAATTCCATGAGTTGGGAGGAATTGGAATTGAGAATGGGATTGGAAATAGAAATGGAATTGGAATTCCAGCAGTTGGGAGGAATTGGAATTGGGAATTGGGATTGGAATTGGAGTTGGAATTGGAATTCCAATAGGGAGAAATTGGGAGGAATTGGAATTGGGAAATTGGATTGGAAATAGAAATGGAATTGGAATTCCAGGAGTTGGGAGGAATTGGAATTGGGATTGGAAAATGGAATTGGGATTGGGAATAAAAATGCAATTGGAATTCCAGGAGTTGGGAGGAATTGGGATTGGAAATTGGAATTGGAAATGAATTGGTGTTGGAATTGGAATTGGAAATATAATTCCAGTAGGGAGGAATTGGAATTGGAGTTGGAATTGGAATTGGAGTTGGAATTGGAATTGGGAATTGGAATTGGGAATTGGAATTGGAAATGAGATTGGAATTGGAATTCCAGTAGGGAGGAATTGGAATTCCAGCAGTTGGGAGGAATTGGAATTGGGATGGGGAATTAGGAATGGAATTGGAATTGGGATTGGAAATTGAAATTAGGAATTTGGATTGGAATTGGGAATTGGGAATGGGATTGGAATTGCAATTCCAGTAGGGAGGAATTGGAATTGGGAATGGGATTGGAAATTGGAATTGGGAATAGAAATGCAATTGGAATTCCAGGATTTGGGAGGAATTGGAATTAGGAATGGAATTGGGAATGGAATTGGAAATTGGAATTAGGAATTGGGATTGGAAATGGAATTCCAATAGGGAGGAATTGGAATTCCAGGAGTTGGGAGGAATTGGAATTGGGAATGGGATTGGAAATAGAAATGGAATTGGAATTCCAGCAGTTGGGAGGAATTGGAGTCGGGAATTGGAAATGGAATTGGAAATGGAAATATAATTCCAGTAGGGAGGAATTGGAATTGAAATAGGAGTTGGAATTGGAAATGGAATTGGAAATCGATACTGGGAATTGGGATTGGAATTGGAGTTGGAATTGGAATTCCAATAGGGAGAAATTGGGAGGAATTGGGATTGGGAATGGAATTGGGAATGGGATTGGAATTGGGATTGGAAATTGAAATTAGGAATTGGGATTGGAATTGGGAATTGGAAATGGATTTGGAATTGCAATTCTAGTAGGGAGGAATTGGAATTGGGAAATTGGATTGGAAATAGAAATGGAATTGGAATTCCAGGAGTTGGGAGGAATTGGGATTGGGAATTGGGATTGGAAATGAATTGGAGTTGAAATTGGAATTGGGAATTGGAAATATAATTCCAATAGGGAGGAATTGGAATTGGAAATGGAATTGGAATTGGGAGAATTGGAAATACAATTGGGAATTGGAATTGGGAATTGGAAATTGAAATTAGGAATTGGAATTTGGAAATGGGATTGGAATTGGAATTCCAGTAGGGAGGAATTGGAATTCCAGCAGTTGGGAGGAATTGGGATTGGGAATGGAATTGGGAATGGAATTGAAATTGGGATTGGAAATTTGAATTAGGAATTGGGAATTGGAAATGGGATTGGAATTGGGAATGGAATTGGAATTGGGACTGGAAATTGGAAATATAATTCCAATAGGGAGGAATTGGAATTGGAAATGGAAATGGAATTGGAATTGGAATTGGGGGAATTGGAAATGGAAATTGGGAATTGGAATTGGAACTGGAAATTGGAATTGGAAATTGAAATTAGGAATTGGGAATTGGAAATGGGATTGGAATTGGGATTGCAGTAGGGAGGAATTGGAATTCCAGCAGTTGGGAGGAATTGGAATTGGGAATTCCAGTAGGGAGGAATTGGAATTGAGAATGGAATTGGGAATGGGATTGGAAATTGGAATTGGGAATAGAAATGCAATTGGAATTCCAGGAGTTGGGAGGAATTGGAATTGGGAATGGGATTGGGAATGGAAATGCAATTGGGATTGGAAATTTGAATTAAGAATTGGGAATTGGAATGGGATTGGATTTGGAATTCCAACAGGGAGGAATTGGAATTAGGATGGGGAATTGGGAATGGAATTGGAATTGGAAATGGAAATATAATTCCAATAGGCAGGAATTGGAAATGGAATTGAAGTTGGAGTTGGAAATGGAATTGGAATTGGGAATTGGAATTGGAAATGGAATTGGGAATTGGAAATGGAAATGGAATTGGAAATGGAATTGGGAATTGGAATTGGAATTGGAATTGGAAATGGAATTGGGAATTGGAAATGGAATTGGGAATTGGGAATTGGAAATGGAATTGGGAATTGGAATTGGAAATGGAATTGGGAATTGGAATTGGAAATGGGAATTGGAAATGGAATTGGGAATTGGAATTGGAATTGGAAATGGAATTGGGAATTGGAATTGGGAATGGAATTGGAAATGGGAATTGGAAATTGGAATTGGAAATGGAATTGGAATTGGAATTGAGAATTGGAATTGGAAATGGAATTGGAAATGGAATTGGAAATGGAATTGGGAATTGGAATTGGAAATGGAATTGGAAATGGAATTGGGAATTGGAATTGGGAATTGGAATTGGGAATTGGAATTGGAAATGGAATTGGGAATTGGAATTGGGAATTGGAATTGGAATTGGAAATGGAATTGGAAATGGAATTGGGAATTGGAATTGGGAATTGGAATTGGAAATGGAATTGGAAATGGAATTGGAAATGGAATTGGGAATTGGAATTGGAAATGGAAATGGAATTGGGAATTGGAAATGGAATTGGGAATTGGAATTGGAATTGGAAATGGAATTGGGAATTGGAATTGGAAATGGGAATTGGAAATGGAATTGGGAATTGGAATTGGAATTGGAAATGGAATTGGGAATTGGAATTGGAAATGGAATTGGAAATGGAATTGGAAATGGAATTGGGAATTGGAATTGGGAATTGGAATTGGAAATGGAATTGGAAATGGGAATTGGAAATTGGAATTGGAAATGGAATTGGAATTGGAATTGAGAATTGGAATTGGAAATGGAATTGGAAATGGAATTGGGAAATGGAATTGGAAATGGAATTGGGAATTGGAATTGGAAATGGAATTGGAAATGGAATTCCAATAGGGAGAAATTGGGAGGAATTGGAATTGGGAATTGAAATTGGAAATACAACTCCAATAGGGAAGAATTGGAATTGGAGTTGGAAATGGAAATGGAAATGGAATTGGGGGAATTGGAAATGGAATTGGGAATTGGAATTGGAACTGAGAATTGGAGTTGGAATTGGAAATCTGAACACCAAAATGATTTTTCCTGATTTTTTCCTGATTTTTTCCTGATTTTTTCCTGATTTTTTCCTGATTTTCCTGAGTATTTTTGTGTCTGTCTGTCTGTCCAGGGGTCACACAGTCAAGGCTGTCTGTGAGTCCTTCCACCTGGCCAAGGATGCTGGATTCAAGGTCGTGGCTCACATGATGCCAGATTTACCCAACATGGGGCTGGAAAGAGACATGGAGCAATTTTTTGTGAGTATTTTTAATTAAAAACACCAAAAAAAAATATTAATTTTCACTTTTTTCCCCATGGAAAATACCTGATTCGTTTCTAGAGGGCAAATAATTGAAAATATCTATTTTTTTAAATTAAAAAAGGTCAAAAAACCCCAAAAAATCAGATTTTTTGTGAGTATTTTTAATTAAAAACACCAAAAAAAAATTAATTTTCACTTTTTTCCCCATGGAAAATACCTGATTTGTTTCTAAAGGGCAAATAATTTAAAATATATTTTTTGATATAAAAATAAAGTGGAAAAAACCCCAAAAAATCAGATTTTTGTTGAATTATTTCATGCAGAAAATGAGATTTTTGTGTCTCATGCCAGATTTACCCAACATGGGGCTGGAAAGAGACATGGAGCAATTTTTTGTGAGTATTTTTAATTAAAAACACCAAAAAAAAAAATTAATTTTCACTTTTTTCCCCATGGAAAATACCTGATATTTTTTTAAATTAAAAAAAGGTAAAAAAAACCCCAAAAATCAGATTTTTTGTGAGTATTTTTAATTAAAAACATCAAAAAAAATATTAATTTTCACATTTTTCCCCATGGAAAATACCTGATATTTTTTTTAAATTAAAAAAAGGTAAAAAAACCCCCAAAAATCAGATTTTTTGTGAGTATTTTTAATTAAAAACACAAAAAAAAAATTAATTTTCACTTTTTTCCCCATAGAAAATACCTGATTCGTTTCTAAAGGGCAAATAATTTAAATTTTTTTTTTTAATTAAAAAAAGTGGAAAAAAACCCCAAAAAATCAGATTTTTTGTGAGTATTTTTAATTAAAAACATCAAAAAATATTAATTTTCACTTTTTTCCCCTTGGAAAATACCTGATTCCTTTCTAAAGGGCAAATAATTGAAAATATTTTTTTAATATAAAAAGAAAGTGAAAAAAACCCAAAAAAAAAAGATTTTTTCATGCAGAAAAGTCAAATTATTCCTAAAAAAAATCAAATTTTTTTAAATAGAGGAATGAAGGGCAGGGATTGAAGCATTTTCAAATTTTTTTGGGTTTTTTTGTGTTTTTCTTTTATTTTTTTAAATAAAAATTCCTTTATTAAATAAAAATTTAAATAAAAATTCCTCTATTTTTAAATAGAGGAATGAAGGTCAGGGATTGAAGCATTTTCAGATTTTTTGGGGTTTTTTTGTGTTTTTCTTTTATTTTTTTAATAAAAATTCCTTTATTAAATAAAAATTTAAATTAAAATTCCTCTATTTTTAAATAGAGGAATGAAGGGCAGGGATTGAAGCATTTTCAAATTTTTGGGGTTTTTTTGTGTTTTTCTTTTATTTTTTTAAATAAAAATTCCTTTATTAAATAAAAATTTAAATAAAAATTTAAATAAAAATTCCTCTATTTTTAAATAGAGGAATGAAGAGCAGGGATTGAAGCACTTTGGAAAATTTTCAGATTTTTTGGGGTTTTTTTGTGTTTTAATTTATTTTTCTAAATAAAAATTCCTTTATTAAATACAAATTTAAATAAAAATTCCTCTATTTTTAAATAGAGGAATAAAGGGCAGGGATTGAAGCATTTTCAGATTTTTTGGGTTTTTTTGGGTTTTTCTTTTATTTTTTTAAATAAAATTTTTTTTATTAAATAAAAATTTAAATAAAAATTTTAAAATTTTTATTTAAATTTTTAAAGGGCAGGAATTGAAGCACTTTGGAAAATTTTCAGATTTTTTGGGGTTTTTTTGTGTTTTTAATTTATTTTTTTAAATAATGGAATAAAGAACAGGGATTGAAGCATTTTCAGGTTTTTGGGGGGTTTTTTTGGGTTTTTAATTTATTTTTTTAAATAATGGAATAAAGAGCAGGGATTGAAGCACTTGGGGAGATTTTCAGATTTTTTGGGGTTTTTTTGGGGTTTTTCTTTTATTTTTTAAAATAGTGGAAAAATAGTATAATATAATATATAATATAATATATTATAATATAATATAATATAATATAATATAATATAATATAATATAATATAATATAATATAATATAATATATAGTATAATATAATATAATATAATATAATATAATATAATATAATATATAGTATAATGTATAATATAATATAATATAATATAATATAATATAAAGTATAATATAAATAATATAATATAATAATCAAAACATAACAGAAATATCCAAATAAATTCCTAAATTTTATCTCCTTGTTTGGAGTTGATAAAACTCAAAAATCTCAAAAAATTCAAAAAATTCTTCTGTGTAAATTCTAGTCCAGGCTGGTGAATATTTAAAATTTGAATATTTAAATGTAAAAAATTTAAACATTAAAATTTTTAAAAATTTGAATATTTAAATGTTAAAAATTTAAACATTAAAATTTTAAATATTTAAACATTAAAATTTTAAATATTTGAACATTAAAATTTTAAATATTTAAACATTAAAATGTTAAATATTTAAACATTAAAATAGAAATATTTAAACATTAAAATTGAAATATTTAAACATTAAAATTGAAACATTTAAACATTACAATTTTAAATATTTGAACATTAAAATTTTAAATATTTAAACATTAAAATGTTAAATATTTAAACATTAAAATTGAAATATTTCTGCTCCATAAAATTACTGAGGAACCCAGTGGAGGATTCTCCTTAAAAATCCCAAAATCCTGGAATGGTTTGGGATGGGATCCCTGGACCTTCAATCCCATTGCAGGAGAATTTTGGGATTCAGGAAGGAAATTTGGGAATTCCCTGGGAATTTGGGATCTCCCTTCCCTTTTCCATCCCCAAATCCCATAAAAATCCCTGGGGATGGATCCTGGATCCCAAAATCCTGGAATTCTTTGGGATGGGATCCCTGGACCTTCAATCCCATCCCATTCCCACAATTCCGGGATTTTCCAGCCTTGCCTGGGACACTCCCAGGGATTCTCTGGGAATTCCTTCCCAAATCCCTCCCAAATTTCAGGGATTTTTGGGAAATTTTCTGGGAATTTTTTGTGGATATTTTTGGGAAAGGATTTGGGGTCCTTTTAATGGGATTTGGGGTTTTTTGAGGGATACCCCAGGAATTCCTTCCCAAATCCCATTTCCCCTTTCCCAGGGAATTCCCTCCATTCCCAGCCTGGCATTGGATCCATCCCCATCCCAGCTCCTCTCCAGGAAGGAATTTTGGGAATTCCCTGGGAACTCAGGACTCCACTTCTCTTTTCCATCTCCAAATCCCATAAAAATCCCTGGGGATGGATCCTGGATCCCAGAATCCCGGAATGGTTTGGGGTGGGATCCCTGGACCTTCAATCCCATCTCATTCCAGCCCTGACTCCTCTCTGGAAGGAATTTTGGGAATTCCCTGGGAATTGGGGACTCCAGGAAGGGTCTCCCTTCCCTTTTCCATCCCCAAATCCCAGAAAAACCCCTGGGGATGGATCCTGGATCCCAGAATCCCGGATTTCTTGGGATGGGATCCCTGGACCTTCAATCCCATCCCATTCCCACCTTGATCCCAGATTGCTCCAGCCTTTCCTGGGACACTCCCAGGGATTCTCCTGGCTGGGAATTCCTTCCCAAATCCCATTTTCCCCTTTCCCAGGGAATTCCCTCCATTCCCAGCTCTCCCAGCCTGGCATTGGATCCATCCCCATCCCAACTCCTCCATGGGAAGGAATTTTGGGAATTCCAGGAAGGGTCTCCCTTCCCTTTTCCATCTCCAAATTCCATAAAAATCCCTGGGGATGGATTCTGAGTGTGCTGGATCCCAGAATCCCAGAATGGTTTGGAATGGGATCCCTGGACCTTCAATCCCATCCCATTCCCATCCTGACACCTTCCCTGATCCCAGATTGCTCCAACCTTTCCTGGGACACTCCCAGGGATTCTCCTGGCTGGGAATTCCATCCCAACCAGGAATTCCTTCCCAATTCCCACCCCAATCTCTCTGTTCCCAGTGTGCAGCCATTCCCTGTGTCCTGTCCCTCCACCCCAGTCCCTCTCCAGCTCTCCTGGAGCCCCTCCAGGCCCTGGAAAAGGCTCCAAGCTCTCCCTGATCCTTCTCTTCTCCAGCTGAACCCTCCCAGCTCTCCAATTCTTTCTCTTTTTGGGACAGCAAACCCGAGGCTTTCCAGGGATCTTTACAAACTTTAATTTTGAGGCAGTTCTAATGAAATCTGAACAGAATAATTTCATTTTTCTGAGCCCTGCCCCTGTGCATCCGCTCCCCTGCTCAGCAGAAGGTCGGACACAGAGGAGCCCTGAGCACCTTCAGCTGAAATAACAACAATAATGACAGTGACAATGACAATGACAATGACAATGACAGTGACAATGGCAATGGCAATGACAATGGCAATGGCATTGACCATGACAATGACAATAAATCCCGGGTCTCTCCTGGGAGGGCAATGTTGCTGATGCTGCTGATGGTGCTGGAAAGGCGCCGGGTGCTCCTTCCCTGCGGGCAGGCAGTGACAGCTCCGGGGGGAGCAGCGTCCCCTCTGTGTGTCCCCTCTCTCTGTCCCCTCTGTCTGTCCTCTCTGTGTGTCCCCTCTGTGTGTCCCTCTGTCTGTCTCTTTATCCGCTCTGTGTGTCCCTCTGTCTGTCTCTTTATCCCCTCTGTGTGTCCCCTCTGTCTGTCCCCTCTGTGTGTCCCTCTATGTGTCCCCTCTCTCTGTCCCCTCTCTCTGTCCCCTCTGTCTGTCCCTCTGTCTGTCCCCTCAGTGTGTCCCCTCTGTCTGTCCCTCTGTGTGTCCCTCTCTCTGTCCCTCTCTCTGTCCCCTCTCTCTGTCCCTCTCTCTGTCCCTCTGTCTGTCCCTCTCTCTGTCCCTCTGTCTGTCCCCTGTCTGTCCCTCTGTCTGTCCCTCTGTCTGTCCCTCTCTCTGTCCCTCTGTCTGTCCCTCTCTCTGTCCCTCTGTCTGTCCCTCTCTCTGTCCCTCTCTCTGTCCCTCTGTCTGTCCCCTCTCTCTGTCCCCTCTGTCTCTCTGTCCCTCTGTCTGTCCCTGTCTCTCTGTCCCTCTCTCTGTCCCTCTGTGTGTCCCCTCTGTGTGTCCCCTCTCTCTGTCCCTCTCTCTGTCCCTCTCTCTGTCCCTCTCTCTGTCTGTCCCTCTGTGTGTCCCCTCTGTCTGTCCCTCTGTCTGTCCTTCTCTCTGTCCCCTCTGTGTGTCCGTCTGTCCCTCTCTCTGTCCCCTCTGTCTGTCCCCCTCTGTCTGTCCCCTCTGTCTGTCCCCTCTGTCCCTCTGTCTGTCCCTCTGTCTGTCCCCTCTCTCTGTCCCCTCTGTCTGTCCCTCTGTGTGTCCCTCTGTCTGTCCCTCTGCCTGTCCCCTCTGTGTGTCCCTCTGTCTGTCCCCTCTGTCCCTCTGTCTGTCCCTCTCTCTGTCCCTCTGTCTGTCCCTCTGTCTGTCCCCTCTGTCTGTCCCTCTGTCTGTCCCTCTGTCTGTCCCCCAGCCCCTGCTGCCCCCGCGCTGACCCCGGGGCCCTCCCTGAGCTCAGGGTGAGGGCAGCAGCTGCCCCTGCTCACAGCAATTCACATTCACATTGTTGCCGTAGGGAACAACGGCTGCCCTGTCTGTGTTTTATTTTTTAATTATTTTGGCACTGAGAGGTCGTGGATTCCATCCCTGTGGGATCCATCCCTGTGGGTTCCATCCCTGTGGATCCCATCCCTGTGGATCCCATCCCTGTGGATCCCATCCCTGTAAATTCCATCCCTGTGGATTTCATCCCTGTGGGTTCCATCCCTGTGGATTTCATCTCTGTGGATCCCATCCTTGAGGTTTCCATCCCTGTGGATTCCACCCCTGTGGTTTCCATCCCTGTGGATTTAACCCCTGTGGGTTTCATCCCTGTGGGTTCCATTCCTATAAATTCCATCCCTGTGGTTTCCATCCCTGTGGATCGCATCCCTTGGATCCCATCCCTGTAATTCCATCCCTGTGGGTCCCATCCCTGTGGGTTCCATCCCTGCAAGTGTCCCAGGCCAGGCTGGACAGGGTTTGGATCAAGCTGGGATAATGGAAAGTTTCCTTCCCATGGGAGTGGGATGAATTTTAATCCCAAATAATACTGGGATTTTTTGGATTGAGAGGTTGTTGATTCCATCCCTGTGGGTTCCATCCCTGGGAATTCCATCCCTATAAATTCCAACCCTGTGGGTTCCATGCCTGGAAGTGTCCCAGGCCAGGTTGGACAGGGCTTGGATCAACCTGGGATAGTGGAAAGTGTCCCTGCCTATAGGAATGGGATGAGATTTAATCCCAAATAATTCTGGGATTTTTGGACTAAGAGGTTGTGGATTCCATCCCTGAGAATTCTAACCCTGTAAATTCCAATCTGATGGATTCCATCCCTGTAAATTCCATCCCTGTGGATCCCATCCCTGTGAGTTCCATCCCTGGAAGTGTCCCAGGCCAGGCTGGACAGGGTTTGGATTAAGCTGGGATAGTGGAAAGTGTCCCTGCCCATAGGAATGGGATGAGATTTAATCCCAAATAATTCTGGGATTTTTTGCACTGAGAGTTTGTGGATTCCATCCCTGAGAATTCCATCCCTGTGGGTTCCATCCCTGTAAATTCCATCCCTGTGGATTTCATCCCTGTGGATTCCATCCTTGAGGTTTCCATCCTTGTGGATACCACCCCTGAGGTTTCCATCCCTGTGGATTTAACCCCTGTGGGTTCCATTCCTATAAATTCCATCCCTGTGAATTCCATCCCTGTGGATCCCATCCCTGTGGGTTCCATCCCTGTAATTCCATCCCTGTGAATTCTGTCCCTGGAAGTGTCCCACTGTTGGACATGGGATACCGGATTGTGCCTGTGCCTGTGGGAATGGGATGAGCTTTAAGGTCCCTTCCAACCCAAATAATTCTGGGATTTTTTGCACTGAGAGGTTGTGGATCCCATCCCTGTGGATCCCATCCCCTGTGGATTCCATGCCTGTGGGTTCCATCCCTGGAAGTGTCCCAGGCCAGGCTGGACAGGGTTTGGAGCAAGCTGGGACAGTGGAAAGTGTCCCTTCCCATAGGAATGGGATGAGTTTTAATCCCAAATAATTCTGGGATTTTTTGCACTGAGAGTTTGTGGATTCCATCCCTGAGAATTCCATTCCTGTGGGTTCCATCCCTGTAATTCCATCCTTGTGGTTCCATCCCTGGAAGTGTCCCAGGCCAGGCTGGATCAAGCTGGGACAGTGGAAAGTGTCCCTGCCTGTGGGAATGGGATGAGCTTCAAGGTCCCTTCCAACCCAAATAATTCTGGGATTTTTTGGATTGAGAGGTTGTGGATTCCATCCCTCTGGATTCCAGACCTGTGGGTTCCATCCCTGTGGGTTCCATCCCTGGAAGTGTCCCAGGCCAGCTTGGATCAAGCTGGGAATGGGATGAGCTTTAAGGTCCTTTCCAACCCAAATAATTCTGGGATTTTTTGGATTGAGAGGTTGTGGTTTCCATCCCTGTGAATTCCATCCCTTGGAATTCCATCCCTGTAGGTTCCATCCTTGTGGATTCCATCCCTGTGGATTCCATCCCTGTAAATTCCATCCCTCTGGGTTCCCATCCCTGTAAATTCCATCCCTCTGGGTTCCATTCCTGTGATTTCCATCCATATAAATTCCATCCCTGTGGGTTCCATCCCTGTCAATTCCATCCCTGGAAGTGTCCCAGGCCAGGCTGGATCAAGCTGGGACAGTGGAAAGTGTCCCTGCCTGTGGGAATGGGATGAGCTTCAAGGTCCTTTCCAACCCAAATAATTCTGGGATTTTTTGGATTGAGAGCTTGTTGATTCCATCCCTGTGGGTTCCATCCCTGTGGGTTTAATCCCTGTGGGTTCCATCCCTGTGGATTCTGTCCCTGGAAGTGTCCCAGGCCAGGCTGGACAGGGTTTGGATCAAGCTGGGACAGTGGAAAGTTTCCCTTCCCATAGGAGTGGGATGAGCTTTAATCCCAAATAATTCTGGGATTTTTTGCACTGAGAAGTTGTGGGTTCCATCCCTGTAAATTTCAACCCTGTAAATTCTATCCCTGTGGATTTCATCCCTGGGAATTCCATCCCTGTGAATTCCATCCCTGTGGGTTCCATCCCTGTGGATCCCATCCCTGTGAATTCCATCCCCATGAGTTCCATCCCTCTGGGTTCCATCCCTGTGATATCCATCCCTGTAATTCCATCCCTGTGGATTCCATCCCTGGAAGTGTCCCAGGCCAGGTTGGATCAAGCTGGGACAGTGGAAAGTGTCCCTGCCCATGGGAGTGGGATGAGCTTCAAGGTCCTTTCCAACCCAAATAATTCTGGGATTTTTTGGATTGAGAGCTTGTGGATTCCATCCCTCTGGATTCCATCCCTGTGGATTCCATCCCCTGTGGATTCCATCCCTGGAAGTGTCCCAGACCAGGCTGGACAGGGTTTGGATCAAGCTGGGACAGTGGAAAGTTTCCCTTTCCATAGGAATGGGATGAGCTTTAATCCCAAATAATTCTGGGATTTTTTGCACTGAGAGTTTGTGGATTCCATCCCTGAGAATTCCATTCCTGTGGGTTCCATCCCTGGGAATTCCATCCCTGTGGTTCCATCCCTGGAAGTGCCCCAGGCCAGGCTGGATCAAGCTGGGACAGTGGAAAGTGTCCCTGCCTGTGGGAATGGGATGAGCTTCAAGGTCCTTTCCAACCCAAATAATTCTGGGATTTTTTGGATTGAGAGGTTGTGGATTCCATCCCTGTGAATTCCATCCCTTGGAATTCCATCCCTGTAGGTTCCATCCTTGTGGATTCCATCCCTGTGAATTCCATCCCTGTAAATTCCATCCCTGTGATTTCCATCCCTGGAAATTCCATCCCTGTGGATTCCATCCCTGTGGATCCCATCCCTGTGAGTTCCATCCCTGTGGTTCCATCCCTGGAAGTGTCCCAGGCCAGGCTGGATCAAGCTGGGACAGTGGAAAGTGTCCCTGCCCATGGGAGTGGGATGTGCTTCAAGGTCCTTTCCAACCCAAATAATTCTGGGATTTTTGGACTAAGAGGTTGTGGATTCCATCCCTGTAAATTCCATCCCTTGGAATTCCATCTCTGTGGGTTCCATCCTTGTGGATTCCATCCCTGTGGGTTCCATCCCTGTGATTTCCATCCCTGTGAGTTCCATCCATCCCTGTGATTTCCATCCCTGGAAATTCCATCCCTGTGGATTCCATCCCTGTGGATTCCATCCCTGTGGATTCCATCCCTGTAATTCCATCCCTGTGAATTCCATCCCTGTGAATTCCATCCCTGTGGGTTCCATCCCTGTGGGTTCCATCCCTGGAAGTGTCCCAGGCCAGGTTGGATCAAGCTGGGAATGGGATGAGCTTTAAGGTCCTTTCCAACCCAAATAATTCTGGGATTTTTTGCACTGTGAGGTTGTGGATTCTGTCCCTGGAAATTCCATCCCTGTGGGTTCCATCCCTCTGGGTTCCATCCCTCTGGGTTCCATCCATATAAATTCCATCCCTGTGGATCCCATCCCTGGGAATTCCATCCCTGTGGGTTCCATCCCTGGAAGTGTCCCAGGCCAGGTTGGATCCAGCTGGGAATGGGATGAGCTTCAAGGTCCTTTCCAACCCAAATAATTCTGGGATTCTCCAATTCCCTGATTTTTCACAGCAAGTTCCTTTTTCCCTGCCTCCACTGCAGAATTTCACTCTGATCCCATATCCCACTTCCACTTTGCTTTTTCCTTCCTTCTTCCCCCACCTCTGATTCTTTTGATATCCTCAGAGGATTTTCCTTCCTTTCCCCACCCCATTCCACACTTGGAAAAACGCTCCAGAAAACCTCAATGACCACAAACACTCCAAAAAAAAAAAACCCTCCCAAAGCCAGGCAGAGGCTGGATTTTATTTTATTTTATTTTTATTCTCCTCACCAGGCAGGTGGTGGGGAAAATAATTAGAAAAACAGGCAGGATAAATCAGGGACTCAGCGGGAATAATGGAATTGTCCCGGCTCCACCCCGGGCAGGGAGGAGGCTGCTCTGGGGGGAAATGCTTGGGAGCATCCAGGAATCACATTTGGCATTGGAGCAAATAAAAAATAATAATAATAATTAAAAAGAAAATTTAAAATTTTTTAAAAACCCAAAAAACCCAAAATTGGAGAATCACAGATTTGGCCGCTCTGGGTAGGAAATGCTTGGGAAGATCCAGGGATCACATCTGGCAAGCAGAACTTTGGATTGGAGCAAAAAATAATAAAAAAAAATTTTTTAAATAAAATAAAATAAAATAAAATAAAATAAAATAAAATAAAATAAAATAAAATAAAATAAAATAATATAAAATAAAATAAAATAAAATAAAATAAAATAAAATTAAATTGTTTCAAGAGGCCAGAGAATTCCTGAGGTGTTCATGCCTTGCTCAATGGAAATTGGAGAATCACAGATTTGGCTGCTCTGGGAGGGAAATGCTTGGGAGCATCCAGGAATCACATTTGGCATTGGAGCAAATAAAAAATAATAATAATAATTAAAAAGAAAATTTAAAAATTTTTAAAAACCCAAAAAACCCAAAATTGGAGAATCACAGATTTGGCTGCTCTGGGTAGGAAATGCTTGGGAGGATCCTGGAATCACATCTGGCAAGCAGAACTTTGGATTGGAGCAAAAAATAAAAAAAAATTAAAATAAAATAATTTTTTAAAAAATAAAATAAAATAAAATAAAATAAAATAAAATAAAATAAAATAAAATAAAATAAAATAAAATAAAATAAAAATGTTTCAAGAGGCCAAAGAATTCCCAAGGTGTTCATGCCTCGCTCAGTGGAAATTGGAGAATCACAGATTTGGCTGCTCTGAGGGAAAATGCTTGGGAGCATCCAGGAATCACAATTTGCAAGCAGAATTTTGGATTGGAGAAAAAAAATAAATTAAAAAAAAATTTTAAAATAATTTTAAAAAACAAACACCAAAAAACCCCAAATTGGAGAATCACAGATTGAAGAATCACAGATTTGGCTGCTCTGGGGGAAAATGCTTGGGAGCATCCAGGAATCACATTTGGCAAAAGCAGAATTTTGGATTGGAGCAAAAAAATAAAAATAAAAAATTCAAATTAAAAAAAATAAAACAAAACACAAAGAAACCAAAAAACCCAAAATTGGAGAATCACAGATTTTGCTGCTCTGGGTAGGAAATGCTTGGGAGGATCCAGGAATCACATCTGGCAAGCAGAACTTTGGATTGGAGCAAAAAATAAAAAAAAATTAAAATAAAATAATTTTTTAAAAAATAAAATAAAATAAAATAAAATAAAATAAAATAAAATAAAATAAAATAAAATAAAATAGTTTTGGGAGGCTGGAGAATTCCCAAGGTGTTCACTCCTCGCTCAGTGGAAATTGGAGAATCACAGATTTGGCTGCCCTGGGAGGGAAATGCTTGGGAGCATCCAGGAATCACATTTGGCATTGGAGCAAATAAAAAATAATAATAATAATTTAAAAAAAAATTTAAAAATTTTTTAAAACCCAAAAAACCCAAAATTGGAGAATCACAGATTTGGCTGCTCTGGGGGGGAAAAGCTTGGGAGGATCCAGGAATCACATTTGGCAAGCAGAACTTTGGATTGGAGCAAAAAATAATAAAAAAAAATTTTTTTAAATAAAATAAAATAAAATAAAATAAAATAAAATAAAATAAAATAAAATAAAATAAAATAAAATAAAATAAAATAAAATAAAATTGTTTCAAGAGGCCAGAGAATTCCTGAGGTGTTCGTGCCTCGCTCAGTGGAAATTGGAGAATCACAGATTTGGCTGCCCTGGGAGGGAAATGCTTGGGAGCATCCAGGAATCACATTTGGCATTGGAGCAAATAAAAAATAATAATAATAATTAAAAAGAAAATTTAAAAATTTTTAAAAACCCAAAAAACCCAAAATTGGAGAATCACAGATTTGGCTGCTCTGGGTAGGAAATGCTTGGGAGGATTCCATGAATCACACCTGGCAAGCAGAACTTTGGATTGGAGCAAAAAATAAAAAAAAATTAAAATAAAATAATTTTTTAAAAAATAAAATAAAATAAAATAAAATAAAAATGTTTCAAGAGGCCAAAGAATTCCCAAGGTGTTCACTCCTCGCTCAATGGAAATTGGAGAATCACAGATTTGGCTGCTCTGGGGGGAAATGCTTGGGAGCATCCAGGAATCACAATTTGCAAGCAGAATTTTGGATTGGAGCAAAAAAATAAATTAAAAAAAATTTTAAATAATTTTAAAAAACAAACACCAAAAAACTCAAATTGGAGAATCACAGATTTGGCTGCTCTGGGTAGGAAATGCTTGGGAGCATCCAGGGATCACATCTGGCAAGCAGAACTTTGGATTGGAGCAAAAAATAAAAAAAAAATTAAAATAAAGTAAATTTTTAAAAATTAAATTAAAATAAAATAAAATAAAATAAAATAAAATAAAATAAAATAAAATAAAATAGTTTTGGGAGGCCAGAGAATTCCCGAGGTGTTCATTCCTCACTCAGTGGAAATTGGAAAATCACAGATTTGGCTGCTCTGGGGTGAATATTCCTAATAATGCTCAAAAAAACTGTATAAATCTTGTTATTTATAATATATTTTATACATGAATATATATTTCTACATTATAAATAACAGATTTATTAATTGGGAGAGTATTGCTGTGTCTGCCTTTATTTTATTTTGATGGGATTTGCTGGAGTGTGGTTTATTGGTGCTCTCAGACCCCTCAGAGGTGAAATAAATCTGGGAAAAAAGGAAAAACAGGGAGGAGAGGCAGAAAAATGGGAATTTGGAGTGTCACAGGAGGGTGGATGCTGCCCAGAACCATCAGATGGAAAAAAGTTCTTTTTTTTTCCTTGAGGAAATCCTGTGTGTGTCCATCTAAAATCTCACATAAATAAAATAAAATAAAATAAAATAAAATAAAATAAAATAAAATAAAATAAAATAAAATAAAATAAAATAAAATAAAATAAAATAAAATATAGTATAATATAATAAAATAAAATAAATAATATTTATAATATAAATAAATATTTATAATATAAATAAATATTTAAAGAAATAGTAAAAGATAAAATAAAAAAATAAAATTCTGAGGGTAGAAACACAGGCAGGGCCATTTCATGGGGACAAGTATTGAGCTAAAGAGATTTTATTTTAATTCCCATCTGCAGAGCTGCTCGTGTGTTCTTTAAATAAAACACAATCACTGAATGAGTTCAGCCTGAAAATTCCTTCTCTTAGTCATGTGTCAAGATGGGATTTTTATATATATATATTATTTTTTTCTGGAGGAATTGCAAAATAAGCAATTTCCCAGAAATGAGCTAATTTTAGTGCCAGGGCTGATGCATCTGGGATCTGAGTGATGCACAAACCTCCTTGTGCTGAACATGAGGGGGAAAATGATCTGAGGAGAAAAAATAATGTGAAATAATCTGAGGAGAAAAAAGAGCATTAAATAATCTGAGGAGAAAAAAAACATGAAATAATCTGAGGGGAAAAAAGAGCATTAAATAATCTGAGGGGAAAAAATAGGGTAAAATAATCTGAGGAGAAAAATTAAATAATCTGAGGGGAAAAATAGGGTAAAATAATGTGAGGAGAAAAATAGGGTAAAATAATGTGAGGGAAAAAATAAAGTAAAATAATCTGAGGAGAAAAATAGCATTAAATAATCTGAGGGGGAAAAATAGGGTAAAATAGTCTGAGGAGAAAAATAGCATTAAATAATCTGAGGGGAACAATAGGGTAAAATAGTCTGAGGAGAAAAATAGGGTAAAATAATGTGAGGGAAAAGATAAAGTAAAATAATCTGAGGGGGAAAATGGCATTAAATAATCTGAGGGGGAAAATAGGGTAAAATAATCTGAGGAGAAAAATAGCATTAAATAATCTGAGGGGAAAAATAGGGTGAAACGATCTGAGGAGAAAAATGAGGGTGAAATAATCTGAGGGAATTATTATGGTGAAATGATCAGAGGGGGAAAATGAAAGTGAAATTATTTGAGGAGAAAAATGAGGGTGAAATGATCTGAGGGGAAAATAAGGGTGGAATAATCCAAGGGTGAAATAATCTGAGGGGGAAATGAGGGTGAAATAATCTGAAAGGGAAAAATCTGAGAGGAAAATTAGTGTGAAATGATCTGAGGGGAAAAATGAAGGTGAAATAATCTGAGAGGAAAATGAGGGTGAAATAATCTGAAAGGAATAATTATGGGGAAATTATTTGGGGGGAGGGGAATGAGGATTAAATAATCTGAGGGGGGAAAATGAGGGTGAAATAATCTGAGGGAAAATGATGGTGAAATAATCTGAGGGAATTATTCTGATGAAATGGTCTGAGGGAAAATGAGAGTGAAATAATCTGATGGGAAACTGAGGGGTGAAATAATCTGAGGGAATAATTCTGATTAAATGATCTGAGGGGTAACTGAGGGTGAAATTATCTGAGGGGGAAATAATCTGAGGGGAAAATGAGGAGAAAATAATCTGAGGGGGAAATGAGGGTGAAATAATCTGAGGAAAAAATAAGGGTGAAATAATCTGAGGGGGAAAATGAAGGTGATATAATCTGAGGGAAAAATTCTGATTAAATGATCTGAGGGGTAACTGAGGGAGAAATTATCTGAGGGGGAAATAATCTGAGGGGAAAATGAGGGTGAAATAAACTGAGAGGAAGAAAGAAGGTGAAATAACTGGAGGAAATAATCTGAGGGAATAATTATGGTGAAATGATCTGAGGGGGAAAATGGGGTGGAAAGATCTGAGGGAAACTGAGGGGAAAATAATCTGAGGTGAAAATAAAGGTGAAATAATCTGAGGGGGAAAATGAAGGTGATATAATCTGAGGGAAAAAATCTGATTAAATTATCTGAGGGGTAACTGAGGGAGAAGTTATCTGAAGGGGAAATAATCTGAGGGGAAAATGAGGGTGAAAAAACTGGAGAAAATAATGGGAGGGAATAATTATGGTGAAATGATCTGAGGGGGAAAATGGGGTGGAAAAATCTGAGAGGAAACTGAGGGGAAAATAATCTGAGGGGAAAATAAGGGTGAAATAATCTGAGGGGAAAATTATGATTAAATTATCTGAGGGGTAACTGAGGGAGAAATTAATTATCTGAGGGGAAAATGAGGGTGAAAAAACTGGAGAAAATAATCTGAGGGAATAATTATGGTGAAATGATCTGAGGGGGAAAATGGGGTGGAAAAATCTGAGGGAAACTGAGGGGAAAATAATCTGAGGGGAAAATAAGGGTGAAATAATCTGAGGGGAAAATTATGATTAAATTATCTGAGGGGTAACTGAGGGAGAAATTAATTATCTGAGGGGAAAATGAGGGTGAAAAAACTGGAGAAAATAATCTGAGGGAATAATTATGGTGAAATGATCTGAGGGGGAAAATGGGGTGGAAAAATCTGAGGGAAACTGAGGGGAAAATAATCTGAGGGGAAAATAAGGGTGAAATAATCTGAGGGGAAAATAAGGGTGAAATAATCTGAGGAAAAATGAGGATGAAAGAACAGGAGGAAGAAAATGAGGAGGAAAATGAGATTGAGATGATGTGAGTGTCCTTTATTTTCCCAAGTGGGTGACGTTACCTCCCAACATCTCCAGCTGTAAACGAGGCCTTGCTTTTCCTGAGGGCTCTGCTTGTTCTGGAGGAGATGAAATCCATAATGAAACTAAAATATTGCTCCTCTGCCAGGAGCTTTTAATAACTGCAATAAAAGGCAGTTCAAGGGCTGATCTGCATGGATTTTTGCTCCTCTGGGGAGACAGTTCCCTGTGTTTTTAAATATAGCTCCAAAGTGCTCAGTGAGGTAAATGATTTTCCTTTCAGCTCCTTCGAAACATCTCGCTGAAAAGCTGTGATGTGCAGGTGGTTTTATGGCTGAAAATTTGATTTTTTCCCTTCTTTTCCTTTTTTTTTTTGGTGGGTACATCCATGAGAATGTTTAATGCAGGGTCCTCAAGCTTCTCTTTGTGTTGCACAGAAACAGAAAAAAATTTGGGATATTGTGGGGAGAACAGGCTGGGGGAGCTGGGAATGCTCACCTGGATCAGGGAGGGATCCAGGGAACCTTGGAGCCTTTTCCAGGGCTCTGAAAAGCTGAGTTGTGCAGGTGGTTTTATGGCTGAAAATTTGATTTTTTCCCTTCTTTTCCCTTTTTATTTTTGGTGGGTACATCCATGAGGATGTTTAATGCTCAGTCCTCAAGCTTATCTTGGAATTGGGAGCAGAGAGATCTCTTTGTGCTGCACAGAAACAGAATAAAAATTTGGGATATTGTGGCTGGGAGAGCTGGGAATGCTCACCTGGATCAGGGAGGGATCCAGGGGAATCCTTGGAGTCTTTTCCAGGGCTCTGAAAAGTGCTGATTTTCAGGTGGTTTGATATGTGAAAATGTGGCTTTTTTCCCCTTATTTTCCTTTTTTTTTGTGGGTACATCCATGAGGGGATAATTAATGCTCAGTCCTCATGCTTATCTTGGAGTTGGGAGCAGAGAGATCTTTTTGTGTTGCACAGAAACAGAATAAAAATTTGGATATTGTGGGGAGAACAGGCTGGGAGAGCTGGGAATGCTCACCTGGATCAGGGAAGGATCCAGGGAATCCTTGGAGCCTTTTCCAGGGCTCTGAAAAGCTGAGATTTGCAGGTGGTTTTGATATGTGAAAATGTGGCTTTTCCCCTTTTTTCCCTTTTTTTTGTGGGTACATCCATGAGGGGATGTTTAATGCTCAGTCCTCAAGCTTCTCCTGGAATTGGGAGCAGAGAGATCTTTTTGTGTTGCACAGAAACAGAATAAAAATTTGGGATATTGTGGCTGGGAGAGCTGGGAATGCTCACCTGGATCAGGGAAGGATCCAGGGAATCCTTGGAGCCTTTTCCAGGGCTCTGAAAAGCTGTGATGTGCAGGTGGTTTTATGGCTGAAAATTTGATTTTTTCCCTTCTTTTCCTTTTTTTTTGGTGGGCACATCCATGAGGATGTTTAATGCAGGGTCCTCAAGCTTTTCTTGGAATTGGGAGCAGAGAGATCTTTTTGTGTTGCACAAAGGCAGAAAAAATTTGGGATATTCCAGGCTGGGAGAGCTGGGAATGCTCACCTGGATCAGGGAGGGATCCAGGGAATCCTTGGAGCCTTTTCCAGGGCTCTGAAAAGCTGAGATTTTCAGGTGGTTTTATGGCTGAAAATGTGGTTTTTTCCCTTTTTTTCCTTTTTTTTGGTCGGTTTGTCCATGAGAGGGGGTTTAATGCTCAGAGATCTTTTTGTGTTGCACAGAAACAGAATAAAAATTTGGGATATTGTGGCTGGGAGAGCTGGGAATGCTCACCTGGATCAGGGAGGGATCCAGGGAATCCTTGGAGCCTTTTCCAGAGCTCTGAAAAGCTGTGATTTGCAAGTGGTTTTATGGCTGAAAATTTGATTTTTTCCCTTCTTTTCCCTTTTTTTCTGTGAGTACATCCATGAGGGGATACTTAATGCTCAGTCCTCAAGCTTTTCTTGGAATTGGGAGCACAGAGATCTTTTTGTGTTGCACAGAAACAGAATAAAAAATTGGGATATTGTGGCTGGGAGAGCTGGGAATGCTCACCTGGATCAGGGAGGGATCCAGGGAATCCTTGGAGCCTTTTCCAGGGGCTCGAGGGGCTCTGAAAAGCTGTGATGTGCAGGTATTTATGGCTGAAAATTTGATTTTTTCCCTTCTTTCCCCTTTTTTTCTGGGAGTACATCCATGAGAGGATATTTAATGCTCAGTCCTCAAGCTTCTCCTGGAATTGGGAGCACAGAGATCTTTTTGTGTTGCACAGAAACAGAAAAAAAATTTGGGATATTTTGGGAGGATAGGCTGGGGGAGCTGGGAATGCTCACCTGGATCAGGGAGGGATCCAGGGAATCCTTGGAGCCTTTTCCAGGGCTCTGAAAAGCTGTGATTTGCAGGTGGTTTTATGGCTGAAAATTTGATTTTTTCCCTTCTTTTCCTTTTTTTTTTTTTGGTGGGCACATCCATGAGGATGTTTAATGCTCAGTCCTCAAGCTTATCTTGGAATTGGGAGCAGAGAGATCTCTTTGTGCTGCACAAAAACAGAATAAAAATTTGGGATATTTTGGGAGGATAGGCTGGCGGGAGCTGGGAATGCTCACCTGGATCAGGGAGGGATCCAGGGAATCCTTGGAGCCTTTTCCAGGACTCTGAAAAGTGCTGATTTTCAGGTGGTTTGATATGTGAAAATGTGGCTTTTTTCCCCCTTTTTTCCTTTTTTTTTTGTGGGTACATCCATGAGAGGATGTTTAATGCTCAGTCCTCAAGCTTCTCCTGGAATTGGGAGCAGAAAGATCTCTTTGTGCTGCACAAAAACAGAAAAAAATTTGGGATATTCCAGGCTGGGAGAGCTGGGAATGCTCACCTGGATCAGGGAGGGATCCAGGGAATCCTTGGAGCTGCTTCCAGAGCTCTGAAAAGCTGTGATGTGCAGGTGGTTTTATGGCTGAAAATTTGATTTTTTCCCTTCTTTTCCCTTTTTTTCTGTGGGTACATCCATGAGGGGATAATTAATGCTCAGTCCTCATGTTTATCTTGGAATTGGGAGCAGAGAGATCTTTTTGTGCTGCACAGAAACAGAATAAAAATTTGGGATATTGTGGCTGGGAGAGCTGGGAATGCTCACCTGGATCAGGGAGGGATCCAGGGAATCCTTGGAGCCTTTTCCAGGGGCTCCAGGAGAGCTGGAATTTGGGAAAGGGCTGGAGGATCCAGGAAATGGCTCCAGATGGGAAATTTGGGTGGAAATGGGAAATTCCAGCCCTCAAAAATGGCTAAAATTGGGAAATCTGGGTGGAAATGGGAAATTCCAGCCCTCAAAAATGGCTCCAGATGGGAAATTTAGGTGGAAATGGGAAATTCCATTTCTTTCTTTCTTTCTTTCTTTCTTTCTTTCTTTCTTTCTTTCTTTCTTTCTTTCTTTCTTTCTTTCTTCTTTCTTTCTTTCTTTCTTTCTTTCTTTCTTTCTTTCTTTCTTTCTTTCTTTCTTTCTTTCTTTCTTTCTTTCTTTCTTTCTTTCTTTCTTTCTTTCTTTCTTTCTTTCTTTCTTCTTTCTTCTCTTTCTTTCTTTCTTCTTCCTTTCTTTCTTTCTTTCTTTCTTTCTTTCTTTCTTTCTTTCTTCTTCTTTCTTTCTTTCTTTCTTTCTTTCTTTCTCTCTCTCTCTCTCTCTCTCTCTCTCTCTCTCTCCTTTCTTTCTTTTCCTTCCTTCCTCCCTCCCTCCCTTTTTTTCTTTTTTCCATTCACACATTATTTTCTGGGTTTATTTTGTTTTGTGTTTATTTTTTCCACTGAGGCCCCTTGCTGCTGGAGTCAATGAGGAGCATATGGCTGGGATCAGGCAAAAATAAAGGAAATAAAGGATAAAGAGTCCAAATTTTCCAGGCAGAGACAGAATCACTCAGTAAAACACCAAATTTAGGGCAGGCCACCATCAGCTCCCGAGTGCAGAAACCACAGGGGCCAAATTAGATTTTTGAGGGCGTAATTGTTGCTTTGGCGTGGGTTTGTATTTTTATTTTTAAAAGTAAAAAGCAGGATGGTTTTGCTGTGAGCATTTGGGTGGGGGGTTATATTTCTATTTTTAAATTCAAAAAGCAGAATGGTTTTGCTGTGAGCATTTGGGGGGGTGTATATTTTTATATTTAAATTCAAAAAGCAGAATGGTTTTGCTGTGAGCATTTTGGGGGGGTTATATTTTTATTTTTACATTCAAAAACCAGAATGGTTTTACTGTGAGCATTAGGTGGTGTTTATATTTTTATTTTTACATTCAAAAAACAAAATGGTTTTGCTCTGAGTATTTGTGGGGGGTTATATTTCTATTTGTAAATTCAGAAACCAGATTGCTTTTGCTGTGAGCATTTGGGTGGGGGGTTTATATTTCTATTTTTACATTCCAAAAGCAGAATGGTTTTGCTGTCAGCATTTGGGTGGGGGGGTTATATTTTTATTTTTTACATTCAAAAGCAGAATGGTTTTCCTGTGAGCATTTGGGTGGGGGGGGTTTATATTTTTATATTTAATTCAAAAAGCACAATGGTTTTGTTGTGAGCATTTTGGGGGTGTTTATATTTTTATTTTTACATTCAAAAAGCAGAATGGTTTTGCTGTGAGCATTTGTGGGGGTTATATTTTATTTTTGAAAACTCAAAAAGCAGAATGGTTTTGCTGTGAGTATCTGATAAAAACAACAAATTTGAGGTTGGGGCTGTTTTTAATCCAAAGCAGGATGGAGCTGCTGTGATTTTCTTAGGGAGAGGAGACTTTAGAGTGATGCAGACATTTCTGAGACAGTGAAAATGCTTCATTGCCTGTGCTGAGCCTCCTGGAAAGGGGAAAATCAACCCAGGAGATGGAAGCAAAGGTGGGACTGGAGAGGAGATGGAGGGAGGAATTGTCCAGGGTGGAATGGAGGAATTGTCCAGGATGGATGGAGGAATTCTCCTGGGGTTCCTCCAGGGTGGATGGAGGAATTGTCCAGGATGGATGGAGGAATTGTCCAGGATGGATGGAGGAATTCTCCAGGTTCCTCCAGGGTGGATGGAGGAATTCTCCAGGGTGGATGGAGGAATTCTCCTGGGATGGATGGAGGAATTCTCCAGGGTGGATGGAGGAATTCTCCTGGGATTGTCCAGGATGGATGGAGGAATTCTGCAGGGTTCCTCCAGGGTGGATGGAGGAATTCTCCAGGGTGGATGGAGGAATTCCCCTGGGATTCTCCAAGATGGATGGAGGAATTCTCCTGGGTGGATGGAGGAATTCTCCTGGGTTCCTCCAGGGTGGATGGACGGAATTCTCCAGGGTTCCTCCAGGGTGGATGGAGGAATTCTCCAGGGTGGATGGAGGAATTCTCCTGGGATTGTCCAGGGTGGATGGAGGAATTCTCCTGGGTTCCTCCAGGATGGAGGGAGGAATTCTCCTGGGATTGTCCAGGATGGATGGAGGAATTCTCCTGGGATTCTCCAGGATGGATGGAGGAATTCTCCAGGGTGGATGGAGGAATTCTCCTGGGTTTTTCCAGGATGGATGGAGGAATTCTCCTGGGATTCTCCAGGATGGATGGAGGAATTCCCCTGGGATTGTCCAGGATGGATGGAGGAATTCTCCTGGGTTCCTCCAGGATGGATGGGAGGAATTCTCCAGGGATTGTCCAGGGTGGATGGAGGAATTCTCCTGGGATTCTCCAGGGTGGATGGAGGAATTCTCCTGGGATTGTCCAGGATGGATGGAGGAATTCTCCAGGATGGATGGAGGAATTCTCCTGGGATTGTCCCAGGATGGATGGAGGAATTCTCCAGAGATTGTCCAGGATGGATGGAGGAATTCTCCTGGGATTGTCCAGGATGGATGGAGGAATTCTCCAGGGTGGATGGAGGAATTCTCCTGGGATTGTCCAGGGTGGATGGAGGAATTCTCCAGGGTTTTTCCAGGGTGGATGGAGGAATTCTCCTGGGTTCCTCCAGGATGGATGGAGGAATTCTCCTGGGTGGATGGAGGAATTCTCCAGGGTTCCTCCAGGGTGGATGGAGGAATTCTCCAGGGTGGATGGAGGAATTCTCCTGGGTTTTTCCAGGATGGATGGAGGAATTCTCCTGGGTTCCTCCAGGGTGGATGGAGGAATTCTCCTGGGATTGTCCAGGGTGGATGGAGGAATTCTCCTGGGATTGTCCAGGGTGGATGGAGGAATTCTCCAGGATGGATGGAGGAATTCTGCAGGGTTCCTCCAGGATGGATGGAGGAATTCCCCTGGGATTGTCCAGTGTGGATGGAGGAATTCTCCAGGGTTCCTCCAGGATGGATGGAGGAATTCTCCAGGGTTTTTCCAGGATGGATGGAGGAATTCTCCTGGGATTCTCCAGGATGGATGGAGGAATTCTCCAGGGTTCCTCCAGGATGGATGGAGGAATTCTCCAGGGTTCCTCCAGGGTGGATGGAGGAATTCTCCAGGGTTCCTCCAGGGTGGATGGAGGAATTCTCCTGGGATTGTCCCAGGGTGGATGGAGGAATTCTCCTGGGTTCCTCCAGGGTGGATGGAGGAATTCTGCAGGGATTTTCCAGGATGGATGGAGGAATTCTCCAGGATTCCTCCAGGATGGATGGAGCAGCTCAGAGCACCTGCAGGGCTGAGCACGAGCTGGGCCCAAGGTCAGCCTGATCCTGCCCAAAATCAGGGAGATTCCAGAACAATCTGAGGTGTTTCAGGTGTTGTTTTAGCATAAGATGGAGAAACTTCCAAGGTCCTTCACACAGCAGGAAATCTGCTTTTCTTACCCAAAATATTTCAAAATATGGGAAATTCCAAATGAATCTGAGGTGGTTCAGGTGGTGTTTTACCATGAAATGGAGAAACTTCCAGGTCCTTCACCCAGCAGGAAATCTCCTTTTCTTACCCAAAATCAGGGAGATTCCAGAACAATCTGAGGTGTTTCAGGTGTTGTTTTACCATAAAATGGAGAAACTTCCAGGGTCCTTCCACACAGCAGGGAATCTGCTTTTCTTACCCAAAATATTTTAAAATATGGCAAAAATTCTGGAACAATCTGAGGTGGTTCAGGTGTTGTTTTAGCATAAGATGGAGAAACTTCCAGGATCCTTCACACAGCAGGAAATCTCCTTTTCTTACCCAAAATACGGGAAATTTCAGAACAGTCTGAGGTGTTTCAGGTGTTGTTTTAGCATAGATGGAGAAACTTCCAAGCTCCTTCACACAGCAGGAATTCCCCATTTTCTTGCCCAAAATATGGGAAATTCCAAATGAATCTGAGGTGTTTCAGGTGTTGTTTTAGGAGGAGATGGAGAAACTTCCAATGTCCTTCACACAGCAGGAAATCTCCTTTTCTTACCCAAAATATTTCAAAATATGGGAAATTACAAATGAATCTGAGGTGGTTCAGGTGTTGTGTTTTAGCATGAGATGGAGAAACTTCCAGGATCCTTCACACAGCAGGAATTCCCCTTTTCTTGCCCAAAATATGGGAAATTCCAAAAGAATCTGAGGTGGTTCAGGTGTTGTTTTAGGATGAGTTGGAGAAACTTCCAAGATTGTTCACATAGCAGGGAATCTGCTTTTCTTACCCAAAATATGGGAAATTCTGGAACAATCTGAGGTGGTTTAGGTGTTGTTTTAGGAGGAGGTGGAGAAACTTCCAAGGTCCTTCACACAGCAAGAAATCCCATTTTATTACCCAAAATATTGGAAATTCTGGAACAATCTGAGGTGTTTCAGGTGGTGTTTTAGGAGGAGGTGGAGAAACTTCCAGGATCCTTTACGTAGCAGGGAATCTGCTTTTCTTACCCAAAATATGGGAGATTCCAGAACAATCTGAGCTGTTTCAGGTGTTGTTTTAGGAGGAGATGGAGAAACTTCCAGGATCATTCACACAGCAGGGAATCCGATTTTCTTACCCAAAATGTTTCAAAATATGGGAAATTCCAAATTAATCTGAGGTGGTTTAGGTGTTGTTTCAGGATGTGATGGAGAAACTTCCAGGATCCTTCACGCAGCAGGAAATCTGCTTTTCTTGCCCAAAATATGGGAAATTCCAAAAGAATCTGAGGTGTTTCAGGTGTTGTTTTAGCATAGATGGAGAAACTTCCAAGCTCCTTCACACAGCAGGAATTCCCCTTTTCTTGCCCAAAATATGGGAAATTCCAAATGAATCTGAGGTGTTTCAGGTGTTGTTTTAGGAGGAGATGGAGAAACTTCCAATGTCCTTCACACAGCAGGAAATCTCCTTTTCTTACCCAAAAATATTTCAAAATATGGGAAGTTCCAAAAGAATCTGAGGTGGTTTAGGTGTTGTTTTAGGATGAGATGGAGAAACTTCCAGGATCCTTCACACAGCAGGGAATCTGCTTTTCTTATCCAAAATATTTCAAAATATGGGAAATTCCAGAACAATCTGAGGTGGTTCAGGTTTTGTTTTACCATGAGATGGAGAAACTTCCAGGATTGTTCACACACGCAGGGAATCTGCTTTTCTTACCCAAAATATTTCAAAATATGGGAAATTCCAGGACAATCTGAGGTGTTTCAGGTGTTGTTTTACCATGAAATGGAGAAACTTCCAGGATCATTCACACAGCAGGAAATCTGCTTTTCTTACCCAAAATACTGGAAATTCTGGAACAGTCTGAGCTGTTTTAGGTGTTGGTGACCCCTTTTCTGTCACTTTTTCCTTTTTTTGGTGGTTCCATAATTTGGGAATTTGGCAGCTGGACCGTGCCAGGGGCTGGAAGGGTTTTGTTGTGTGGCTGTGGGTGGCCAGGAGAGCTGCAGCCATTCCCTGGAATCTTGGCCAGGGAATATTTCACAGGAGATGGGAATTTTGGGAACTTTGGGAGTTCCTGCCCTGGGTCCCATCCCTGGGAGGTTTTGGTGTGGGTGCAGACGTGGAGAGGGAGCACTTTGGGAATGTTCAGGGTGGGAAAAGCCCTGGAGATCGTGGAGGCCAAGCACTGCCAAGGCCACCACGGATCCCTGGAGTGGGATCCCTGCAGGGATGGGGATTCCAACATCCCCCCCAAATCCAGGTGGATTTAAATCCTGGATCCATGTCCCCCCAAATCCACTTGGATTTTAATCCTGGATCCATGAGCCCCCCACATCCACAGGGGATTGATATCTTGGATCCATGAGCCCCCACATCCACATAGATTTAATCCTGAATCCACATCCCCCCCAAATCCAGGTGGATTTAAATCCCTGCAGGGATGGGGATTCCACCATGGATCCACATCCCCCCAAATCCACAGGGATTGGAATCCTGGATCCATGAGCCCCCAAATCCACATGGATTTAAATCCCTGCAGGGATGGGGATTCCACCATGGATCCACATCCCCCCAAATCCACAGGGATTGAAACCCTGGATCCATGAGCCCCCAAATCCACGTGGATTTAGATCCTTCCAGGGATGGGGATTCTACCATGGATCCAAATCCCCCCAAATCCATGTGGATTTAAATCCCCTGCAGGGATGGGGATTCCACCATGGATCCGCATCTCCCCAAATGCAGGTGGATTGAAATCCTGGATCCATGTCCCCCCCAAATCCACTTGGATTTTAATCCTGGATCCATGAGCCCCCCCAAATCCACATGGATTGAAGGTCCTGGATCCATGAGCCCCCCCAAATCCACAGGGATTGATATCCTGGATCCACAAGCCCCCCAAATCCACATGGATTGAAATCCTGAATCTACATCCCCCCAAATCCGCAGGGATTGGAATCCTGGATCCAGGAGCCCCCAAATCCACATGGATTGAAATCCCTGCAGGGATGGGGATTCCACCATGGATCTGCATCCCCCCAAATCGACAGGGATTTAAATCCTGGATCCATGAGCCCCCCAAATCCACATGGATTGAAATTCTGGATCCATGAGCCCCCCAAATCCACATAGATTTAATCCTGAATCCACATCCCCCCAAATCCACATGGATTTAAATCCCTCCAGGGTTGGGGTCTCCACCACGGATCCACATCCCCACCAAATCCACAGGGATTTAAATCCCAGATCCAGGAGCCCCCAAATCCACCTGGAATTAAATCCCGGATCCAGGAGCCCCCCCAAACCCACCTGGATTTAAATCCTGGATCCATGTCCCCCCCAAATCCACCTGGAATTAAATCCCGGATCCATGAGCCCCCCAAATCCACCTGGATTGAAATCCCAGATCTATGAGCCCCCAAATCCACCTGGATTTAAATCCTGAATCCATGAGCACCCAAATCCACCTGGAATTAAATCCCGGATCCATGAGCCCCCAAACCCACCTGGATTTAAATCCCGGATCCATGAGCCCCCAAATCCACCTGGATTTAAATCCCTGCAGGGATGGGCCCTCCACCCCTGCCCAGGGCTGGGAATCCTTTCCAAGCAGGAATTATTCCAGCCTGAACCTCCCCATGTGGAGCTCGAGGCTTTTTCCCCCTTTTTGTGTCTCACTCCTGGAGGGAATTTAGCAGAAACATCAGAATGAATGGGAATCTCTTTGAGAACATAAATAAATCTAAAATGCTACAAAACCAACCCTCCTCACCTTCACCTAATTCTCAGAATAAATATTCTCAGATAAACCCTCTAAAAATGCCGAGTCGGGGGTGACATCCTTGACAGATCCTGGGGCGACTTTAAAACGTTTGGATTTCAGAGATTTCAAATGTTCATTTCCTCTAAAAACGCCGAGTCTGGGGTGACATCCCTGACAGATCCTGGGGCGACTTTAAAACGTTTGGATTTCAGAGATTTCAAATGTTCATTTCCTCTAAAAACGCCGAGTCTGGGGTGACATCCTTGACACATCCTGGGGTGACTTTAAAACGTTTGGATTTTGGTGATTTCAAATGTTCATTTCCTCTACACCGAGTCTGGATGACATCCTTGACACATCCTGGGGTGACTTTAAAAACGTTTGGATTTTAGTGATTTCAAATGTTCATTTCCTCTAAAAACGCCGAGTCTGGGGTGACATCCTTGACAGATCCTGGGGCCGGGTGACTTTAAAACGTTTGGATTTCAGAGATTTCAAATGTTCATTTCCTCTACACCGAGTCTGGGGTGACATCCTTGACACATCCCGGGGCGACTTTAAAACGTTTGGATTTCGGTGATTTCAAATGTTCATTTCCTCTAAAAACACCGGGTCGGGGGTGACATCCTTGACAGATCCTGGGGTGACTTTAAAACGTTTGGATTTCGGTGATTTCAAATGTTCATTTCCTCTAAAAACGCCGAGTCTGGGGTGACATCCTTGACACATCCTGGGGCGGCTTTAAAACGTTTGGATTTCAGAGATTTCAAATGTTCATTTCCTCTAAAAACAACGAGTCGGGGGTGACATCCTTGACAGATCCCTGGGCTGGGTGACTTTAAAACGTTTGGATTTCGGTGATTTCAAATGTTCATTTCCTCTACACCGAGTCTTGGGGTGACATCCTTGACAGGTCCTGGGGCCGGGTGACTTTAAAACGTTTGGATTTCGGTGATTTCAAATGTTCATTTCCTCTAAAAACGCCGAGTCTGGGGTGACATCCTTGACACATCCCTGGGCCGGGTGACTTTAAAACGTTTGGATTTCGGTGATTTCAAATGTTCATTTCCTCTACACCGAGTCTGGGGTGACATCCTTGACACATCCCGGGGCCGGGTGACTTTAAAACGTTTGGATTTCGGTGATTTCAAATGTTCATTTCCTCTACACCGAGTCTGGGGTGACATCCTTGACAGATCCTGGGGCGACTTTAAAACGTTTGGATTTCAGTGATTTCAAATGTTCATTTCCTCTACACCGAGTCTGGGGTGACATCCTTGACACATCCTGGGGTGACTTTAAAACGTTTGGATTTCAGAGATTTCAAATGTTCATTTCCTCTAAAAACACCGGGTCGGGGGGTGACATCCTTGACAGATCCTGGGGTGACTTTAAAACGTTTGGATTTCAGAGATTTCAAATGTTCATTTCCTCTAAAAACACCAAGTCTGGGGTGACATCCTTGGCAGATCCTGGGGTGACTTTAAAACGTTTGGATTTCAGAGATTTCAAATGTTCATTTCCTCTACACCGAGTCTGGGGTGACACCCTTGACAGATCCTGGGCTGACTTTAAAACGTTTGGATTTCAGAGATTTCAAATGTTCATTTCCTCTAAAAACGCCGAGTCTGGGGTGACATCCTTGACACATCCCGGGGTGACTTTAAAACGTTTGGATTTCAGAGATTTCAAAAGTTCATTTTCAACATCGCTGTTCCAAAGGCACCCTGGAACCCGCGATTCTCGGTCACTGGGCCATTGTCTGCAGCAATGAATGCAGATCCTATCGCGAGGGGCTTTTAATTAGCCCGGCATTGATGAGGAAAATGCAAATGAGGCCGGGGGAAAATGAAAGGCGCTGGCTGCTGTTAATGCGCGTAATTAAAGCGCTGAGTGATTGTTCCTTCCCCGCCGAGCTGCGGGTGTCACTCAAATAAAGAACCCGGCTGATGGAGATAAGGGATGGAGCGTGGAGAGCTCCGATAAACGCTCCTCTTATTCACAAAAATTTGAATTTAATCAGCTCCTTTCAGGCGGGAGGAGCCCATTCAAGGATCCATCTCTCAAGGGTTGGGTTTGGTCATTCAAAAATCGCTTTTTAGTGA
>JANCRA010000368.1:0-54369 GCA_024362935.1 Setophaga petechia
GGGATCCCCCCACCAACGCCCCTCCCCCAACGTTGTCATGGCAACTGCGGCGCGGGAAAAGCGGCCCCGCCCCTTTCCCCCCCTCCCCCCCAAAAAATCAATAAAAATCCCCCCAAAATCCCCCCAAAATTACTCAAGACCCCCAAGACCCTCCCGAAATTTCTGACCCCCCGAAAATCACCAAAAGCTCCCAAAAATCTCCCCCCAAATCACTCAAGACCCCCCAAATTTAGGACCTCTCCCAAAAAATCACCAAAATTCCCCCAAAATTCCCCAAAATCTCTCACGACCCCCAAGACCCCCCCCAAATTCCTCCCCCGCCAATAAAACCCCTCCCGGTACTAATCGGGCCGCCCCCGCCGCGCCGGCCCCGCCGGCGGCCCCCGTGGCGCAGCGGCAGCGCCGCCGCCCGCGGAGCTGAGTACCCGGGTTCGAGACCCGCCCCGGGCAAGAAGCGACACGCGTGTGATGCACGGCGAGTGTGACACGAGTGACGCGCGTGGCGGCGCGTGCACGCCTGGAATTGTCGCCCGCCATCCCAGTTCCACCCCGTTTTTCATCCCAATAGCTGCCCTTGCAAGCTTTGGTTTTGCTCCCAGTGTTGCCAGTAACGCCATTGCCCCCCAAAATCTTCATTCCTCCCCCGATTCTTCCTCAATTTCTGCCCCAGTTCTCATCTCCATCCCCATTTCCCTTTTTTTGGCCCCATTTCCTCCCCCAGTTCTCCCTCTTTGACACCAGTTCCTCCCCCAAGTCCCCTCATTCTCCTCCTCATTCCTCCCCCATTTTCCCCCCCTTTTCCCACATTCCCCCTCGTATCCCACCCCATCGTTCCCCACATTTCATTCCCTCCATTCTCCCCCTAAAATTCCCTGACATCCCTCTTTATTCCACCCCAAAGTCCCCCCAAATCCCCCAATCTCCCCGCCAAAAATCCACCCAAATCCCCCTATTCCCACCCCAAAATCCCCCTCAAAAATTCCCCCAATTCCCCCATAATCCCACCCCAAAATCCCCCCAAATCCCTCTCTTATCCCACTCCAAAACACCCCAAAACCCCTTAAAAATTCCCCCCAAATCCCTCCAATCCCCCTCTTATCCCACCCCACATCCCCCCATTCTCCCACTCCATTTCTCCCCTTTCTTCCCCCAAAATTCCGCCCAAATGCCCCCAAAAATCCCCCAAACTCCCCCCAAAAAAATCCCTCCAAAAATCCCCCCTGCACTGTCGTCCCCCGCGCATGCGCGCTGCAGGCGCGGGAAGGAGCCGGCGGCGCGAGTGGGGCAGGCGGCGCCGTGGCTTAGTTGGTTAAAGCGCCTGTCTAGTAAACAGGAGATCCTGGGTTCGAATCCCAGCGGTGCCTTTTACGGGGGTACCCCCATTTTTATAGGAGGACCCCCCCAGGTTTAAGAAGGACACTCCATTTGAGGGGAAATGCTCGAATTTTGGGGAAAAAAATCCGGATTTTGGGTGAAAACCCCCGAATTTTAGGGGTTTATTTCGTTGGTTAAAGTAAACAGGAGATCGAGGGTTCGAATCCCGCCGGCGCCTTTCACCGGGGCACTCCTTTTTGGGGGGGACACCCCCAATTTCACGCTGGATATTCTATTTGGGGGGGAAAACAACGAGTTTTGGGAAAAAAAGCCCAGATTTTGGGTGAAAAAAACCCGAATTTTAGGGGTTTATTTGGTTGGTTAAAGCGCCTGGTTAAAGTAAACAGGAGATCGCAGGTTCGAATCCCGCCAGCGCCTTTCACCGGGGCACCCCCTTTTTCGGGGGGACACCCCCAGTTTCATGCTGGATATTCTATTTGGGGGGAAAACAACGAGTTTTGGGAAAAAACCCCCCAGATTTTGGGTGAAAAAACCCGAAGTTTTGGGATTTATTTGGTTAAAAGTAACCGGGAGATCGCAGGTTCCAATCCCGACGGTGCCTTTCCCCCCCCGCAGCCCATTTTTGGGGAGACATCCCCAATTTTGGGAGGGACGCTATGTTTGGGGAGAAAATACTGAATTTTGTGCCAGAACTCCCGAATTTTGGGTGAAAACGCCCGGATTTTGGGGCTTTTATTGGTTAAAGTAAACGGGAGACCGCGGGTTCGAATCCTGCCAGCGCCTTTTACCGGGCACCCCCTTTTTTGGGGGGACATCCCCAGTTTAACAGGGGACACTCAGTTTGGGGAGAAAATCCTGACTTTTGGACCAAAACCCCCGAATTTGGGGTGAAAACCCCGAATTTTGGGGATTCATTTGGTTAAAGTTAACGGCAGATCGCGGGTTCGAATCTGGCCGCTGCCTCTTACGGGGCACCCCCTTTTTGGGGCGGAACACCCCCTCATTTTGTGGGGGGACACTCAGTTTGGAGGAAAAACACTGTATTTTGGGACCAAAATCTCCGAATTTGGGGTGAAAAACCCGAATTTTGGGGATTCATTTGGTTAAAGTTAACGGGAGCTCGCGGGTTCGAATCCCGCCTGCGCCTTTCACACCCGCACCCCATTTTTGGCGGACTCCCCCCCTTTTTTTGGGGTTCACCCCATTTTTTGGGGGTCCACCCCATTTTTTGGGGTGTAGAGAACACACAAACACAAATTTTGAGGTCTCCAAACCCTTTTTTTTTGTGGAGAAACCTCCCATTTTTGACCAAAAATCCCGAATTTCGAGAGGCGGTTCCGGAGCTTTGGGAGGGGCGGGGAGCGCGGGGATTTTTGGGGATTTTTTGGGGGGATTTTTGGGGATTTTTTTGGGGGGTCAGGCGATGATCAGGGGGGTTTCGGGGGGCACCCCACAAGCCACTTTGTGCCTCTCGAAGAGCTCCTGCAGCCGCTGCACGTAGAGCTCGTGGTAGTGGGCGACCAACTCGGGCGGGGGGCGAGGAACCCGCGGCACCTCCAGGGGGGTCCCGACTGCCGGGGGAGGGGGGGAAAAAAAAGGGGTGAACAACCCCAAAAATAAACCCAAAATAATCCCAAAATAACCCCAAAATAATCGCAAAAATAACCCCAAAATAATCGCAAATAATCCCCAAAATCCCCCCAAAACCTCCTAAAAAAACCCAAAAATCCCCCCAAAAACCCCCTAAATCCCCCCAATCCCCCCAAATTCCCTCCAATCCCGCCTAAAATTCCCCCCAAAAATGCCCCCAAATCTCCCTCCAAATCCCCTTAAAAACCCACTGGAATCCCCCCAAAAATCCCCCAAAATTCCCCCAAACCTCCCCAAATCCCCCCAAAAACCCCTAAAAAACCCAAAAATCCCCCGAAATCCCCCATATCACCCCCAAATCCCCCCAAATCCCCCTCAAACTCCCCTTAAAACCCCCCCAAAAATCCCCAAAAATTCCCCCCCAAATTCCCCCAAACTCCCTTAAAATTTCCGAAAATTCCCCAAATCCCCCCAAAAACCCCTAAAAAAACCCAAAAATCCCCCGAAATCCCCCATATCACCCCCAAATCCCCCCAAATCCCCCTCAAACTCCCCTTAAAATCCCCTTAAAACCCCCCAAAAATCCCCAAAAATTCCCCCAAACCCCCCCCAAACTCCCTCAAAATCCCCTTAAAAACTGCCTTTAAAAACCCCAAAAAACCCCAAAAATCCCCCAAAAAATCCCCAAAAATTCCCCAAATCCCCCCAAATTCCCGGCACTCACCGACCACCGTGAGGGGCACCCGGAAGGGCAGGAACGGGAGCCCCCCCGGCCCCAGAAGATGCAGGGGGCGAACCCCAAAATCCTCTTGAGGCCGCGCTGGAGGCGCCGCAGCAGCGACCCCTCGGCCAGGGGGGGCTGGTGGAACGCGTCCTGCTCCCCAAAAAACGTACACGGGCACCAGCGGGGCCCTGCGGGCACCCCAAAATCGGAAAGAGCACCCCAAAATACGGGGGGGGGTCCCCGAACCCCAAATTTGCTCCCAAACGCCGAAATTTTGCCAGAAAAACCCAAATTTCAGCCACTGAACCCCCCCAAAAATTGTGACTTTGGACCCCGAAATTTGACCTCTGAACCCCAAAATTGTGCCCCTGGAACCCCCCAAAAATTGTGACTTTGGACCCCAAAATTGTGCTCCCGAACCCCGAAATTTTGCCACTAAAACCCCAAAAATTGTCCCACTGGAACCCCAAAATTGTGCAATTGAAACCCCGAAATTTTCCCTTTCAACCTCAAAATTGTGTCCCTGGATGCCCCAAAAATTGTGACCTTGGAACCCCGAAATTTTCCGTTTCAACCCCAAAATTGTGCCCCTGGAACCCCCCAAAAATTGTCCCCCTGAACCCCAAAATTGTGCAATTGAAACCCCAAAATTGGGCTGCCGGAACGCGTCCTGCTCCCCAAAAACGAACACGGGCACCAGCGGGGCCGTGCGGGCACCCCAAAATCGGAAAGAGCACCCCAAAATACGGGGGGGGTCCCCGAACCCCAAATTCGGAGATTGAACCCAGAAATTCGCTCCCAAACCCCAAAATTGTGCAATTGAAACCCCGAAATTTGACCTCTGAACCCCAAAATTGTGCCCCTGGAACCCCCCAAAAATTGTGACTTTGGACCCCAAAATTGTGCTCCCGAACCCCGAAATTTTGCCACTAAAACCCCAAAAATTGTCCCACTGGAACCCCAAAATTGTGCAATTGAAACCCCGAAATTTTCCCTTTCAACCTCAAAATTGTGTCCCTGGATGCCCCAAAAATTGTGACCTTGGAACCCCGAAATTTCCGTTTCAACCCCAAAATTGTGCCCCTGGAACCCCCCAAAAATTGTCCCCCTGAACCCCAAAATTGTGCAATTGAAACCCCAAAATTGGGCTGCCGGAACGCGTCCTGCTCCCCAAAAACGTACACGGGCACCAGCGGGGCCCTGCGGGCACCCCGAAATCGGAAAGAGCACCCCAAAATACGGGGGGAGTCCCCGAACCCCAAATTTGCTCCCAAACGCCGAAATTTTGCCAGAGAAACCCAAATTTCTGCCACTGAAAACCCCAAAAATTGTCCCCCGAACCCGGAAATTTGCTCCTGTACCCCCAAATTTGCTCGCGGATCTGGGAATTTGTTCCCGAACCCCGAAATTTTCCGTTTCAAACCCCAAAATTTTGCCCCGGGATCCCCAGATCTGCTCCCGAACCCCAAATTTGAACTTTGAACCCCAAAACTGGGAGCTCGAACCCCGAAATTTGTGCCTGAACCCCTAAACTTTGCCACTGAAACCCTAAAATTTTCCCCTTTCAACCCCAAAATTGCGCCCCTGGAACCCCCCAAAAATTGTCCCCCCGAACCCCAAAATTGTGCCCCAGAAACCCCCAAAAATTGTGACTTTGGAACCCAAAATTGTCCCCCCGAACCCCAAAATTTGACCTCTGAACCCCAAAATTCTGCCCCAAAAATTGTGACCTTGGACCCCAAAATTTGACCTCTGCACCCCAAAATTGTGCCCCAGGAACCCCCCAAAAAAATGTCCCCCCGAACCCCAAAATTTTGCCACTAAAACCCCGAAATTTCCCACTGACCCCCTCAAAAATTGTTGCCTGGAACCCCAAAATTTGATATCTGAACCCCAAAATTGTGTCCCAGGAACCCCCAAAAATTGTGACTTTGGAACCCAAAATTGTCCCCCCTAACCCCAAAATTTTGCCACTAAAACCCCGAAATTGTCCCACTGAACCCCTCAAAAATTGTTGCCTGGAACCCCGAAATTTTCCCTTTCAACCCCAAAATTGTGACCTTGGAACCCCAGATTTGCTCCCGAACCCCAAAAAACCCCTCTAAAAACCCCAAAAATCCCCCCAAAAATCCCCCAAAAATCCCCCAAAAAATCACCCAAAAATCGCCTGAAAATCACCCAAAACTCATCCAAAATTACCTGAAAACCCCAAAAATCACCCCAAAAATCCCAAACCACCCCCAAAACCGCCCCAAACCACCCTCCAAAAATCCCATAAATCGCTCAAAAATCGCCCAAAAAACACCCCAAAATCGCTCAAAAATCGCCATAAAATCATCTGAAAACCTTCCAAAATTACCCAAAATCCCAAAAAATTCCCAAAATTCCCCCCAAACCTCTCCAGATCACCCTAAAAAACCACCCCAAAAACTTCCCCAAAACCCCTCCAAAAAACCCCATAACTCGCTCAAAAATGGCTCAAAAAACGCCCAAAAAACACCCAAAAATCGCTCAAAAATCACTGAAAAAACACCAAAAATTCCCGAATTTTCCCAAAAATCCCAGATTTTACCCCAAATTTACCCGTGGCGGAGGGCGAGGCGCACGAAGCCGCGGCGCTGGCGCAGGGTGACGCGGTGACACCCCGGGGTCCCCAAATCCCCCAAAACCACCCAAAAACCACCCCCAAAACCTCAAAAATCCCCTAAAAATCACCCAAAAAACACCCAAAAAATCGCCTGAAAATCACCCAAAATTACCTGAAAACCCCAAAAATCACCCCAAAATCCCAAACCACCCGAAAACCACCCCAAAACCGCCCCAAATCACCCTCCGAAAATCCCATAAATCGCTCAAAAAACACCCAAAAAACACCCAAAAATCGCCCCAAAAATCGCCCCAAAAATCACCAAAAATTCCCAAAATTCCCCCAAGACCTCTCCAGATCACCCGAAAACCACCCCAAAACCCCTCCAAAAATCCCATAACTCGCTCAAAAATCGCCCAAAAAACGCCCAAAAATCGCCCAAAAATCACTGAAAAACCACCAAAAATTCCCGAATTTTCCCAAAAATCCCAGATTTTACCCCAAATTTACCCGTGGCGGAGGGCGAGGCGCACGAAAGCCGCGGCGCTGGCGCAGGGTGACGCGGTGACACCCCGGGGTCCCCTCGAGCGCCTCGGCCGCGCCCCCGACCATGATCAGCAGGGCCTGGGAGCGCCGGGACAGCACCGAGTCCAGGCAGCGCTGGCTGACCGGGCACAGCCCTGAAAATGGGGAAAATGGGAAAAATGTGAAAATCCCCCCCAAAAAAAACCCCAAAAATGGGAAAAAACCCGGTGAAAAAAGGGCTAAAATTGACCCTAAAATGGCCAAAATCGCCCCCAAAATTCCCCCAAATCTGATCCCAATCCCAGTCCAGGCAGTGCTGGCTGAAGGGCACAGCCCTAAAAATGGGGAAAATGGGGAAAAATGTGAGAATTCCCCCCAAAAAACCCCAAAAACCCCCAAATCCTATAAAATCCTATAAAATCCTATAAAATCCTATAAAATCCTATAAAATCCTATAAAATCCTATAAATCCGCACTGACCGGCGGCCATGGCGTACTCGTGGTAGATCGGCAGCCGGAACAGCCTCGTCCAAAACCCCATAAAAAACCCCAAAAAAAACCCAAAAAAATCCCATAAAAACCCCCCAAAAATCCCCAAAAATTCCAAAATCCTATAAAAATCCTATAAAATCCTATAAAATCTTATAAAATTCCATAAATTCGCACTGACCAGCGGCCATGGCGTACTCGCGGTAGATTGGCAGCCGGAACAGCCCCGTCCAAAACCCCATAAAAAACCCCAAAAAACCCCCCAAAAACCCCCAAAAAATCCCCAAAAAAATCCCCATATCCTATAAAAATCCTATAAAATCCAATAAAAACCCTATAAAATCCAATAAAATCCTATAAAATTCCCACTGACCGGCGGCCATGGCGTACTCGCGGTAGATCGGCAGCCGGAACAGCCCCATCCAAAACCCCATAAAAAACCCCAAAAAATCCCATAAAAACCCCCCAAAAATCCCCAAAATTTCCAAAATCCTATAAAAATCCTATAAAATCCTATAAAATCCTATAAAAATCCTATAAAATTCCATAAATTCGTACCGACCGGCAGCCATGGCGTACTCGCGGTAGATTGGCAGCCAGAACGGCCCCGTCCAAAACCCCATAAAAAACCCCCCAAAAAAACCCCAAAAAAAACTCAAAAAAATGCCCAAAAAAATCCAAAATCCAATAAAATCCTATAAAATCCTATAAAATCCTATAAAATCCTATAAATCCCACTGACCGGCGGCCATGGCGTACTCGCGGTAGATCGGCAGCCGGAACAGCCCGGTCCAAAACCCCATAAAAAACCCCAAAAAAACCCAAAAAAAATCCCCATAAAAATCCCCAAATCCTATAAAATCCTATAAAATCCTATAAAATCCTATAAAATCCTATACAAACCCTATAAAATCCTATAAAATCCCATAAAATCCCATAAATTCCCACTGACCGGCGGCCATGGCGTACTCGCGGTAGATCGGCAGCCGGAACGGCCCCGTCCAAAACCCCATAAAAAACCCCAAAAAAAACCAAAAAAAATCCCCATAAAAATCCCCAAATCCTATAAAATCCTATAAAATCCTATAAAATCCTATACAAACCCTATAAAATCCTATAAAATCCCATAAAATCCCATAAATTCCCACTGACCAGCAGCCATGGCGTACTCGTGGTAGATTGGCAGCCGGAACGGCCTCGTCCAAAACCCCATAAAAAACCCCAAAAAATCCCAAAAAAATCCAAAAAATATCCCCAAAAAAACCCCCAAAAACCCAAAACCCTATAAAAATCCTATAAAATCCTATAAAATCCTATAAAAATCCTATAAAATTCCATAAACTCGCACTGACCGGCGGCCATGGCGTACTTGCGGTAGATCAGCAGCCAGAACGGCCCCGTCCAAAACCCCATAAAAAACCCCAAAAAACCCCCCAAAAAACCCCCAAAAAATCCCCAAAAAAATCCCCATATCCTATAAAAATCCTATAAAATCCAATAAAAACCCTATAAAATCCAATAAAATCCTATAAAATTCCCACTGACCGGCGGCCATGGCGTACTCCCGGTAGATCGGCAGCCGGAACGGCCTCGTCCAAAACCCCATAAAAAAACCCAAAAAAATCCCCCAAAAAACACCAAATCCTATAAAAATCCTATAAAAACCTACAAAATCCTATAAAATCCCATAAATCCCACTGACCGGCGGCCATGGCGTACTCGCGGTAGATCGGCAGCCGGAACAGCCCCTCCAGCGCCGCCAGGCTGGGGCGCAGCCCCGGGCAGGGACCCCCCCTTGGGTATGGGGTCACCCCAAAAGGATTTGGGGTCGGATTTGGGGTCATCCCAATGGGATTTGGGGTCGGATTTGGGGTCAGATTTAGGGTCATCCCAATCTGATTTGGGGTCAGATATGGGGTCAGATTTGGGGCCATCCCAATCGGATTTAGGGTCGGATTTGGGGTCAGATTCCAGGTCAGATTTAGGGTCGGATTTGGGGTCGGATTTGGGGCCATCCCAATCAGATTTAGGGTCAGATTTGGGGTCGTATTTGGGGTCAGCCCAATCAGATTTGGGGTTGGATTTGGGGTCGGATTTGGGGTCAGATTTGGGGTCAAATTTAGGGTTGGTTTTGGGGTGGGTTTTGGGGTCACCCCATTGGGATTTGGGGTCATTTTTGGGGTGGGATTTGGGGTCACCCCACTGGGATTTGGGGTCGTTTTTGGGGTCATTTTTGGGGTGGGATTTGGGGTGGTTTTTGGGGTCCCTTTTGGGGTCCCTGCCCGCGGCGCCGCAGCCGCCGGTGACGAAGGCCCCGAAGACGCCGATGCAGGAAATGCCGTGGGGGTGGGCGGGGAGCACGTAACTGCGGCCGGGGGGGGAGGGGACACTCCCGGATCACCTGGGGACATTGGGGACATCGGGGACATCGGGGACATTGGGGACATTGGGGACATTGGGGACATTGGGGACACTGGGGACATCGGGGACATTGGGGACATTGGGGACATTTATGGGATTTGGGGACATTGGGGTCATTGGGGTCATTGGGGGCATTGGGAACATTGGGGACAGTGGGGACATTGGGGACATTGGGGACATTGGGGGAATTGGGGGGATTGGGGGGATTGGGGACATTGGGGACACTGAGGGGATTTGGGAACATTGGGGACATTTATGGGATTGGGGACATTGAGGGACATTTATGAGATTTGGCGGATTTGGGGACATTTATGGAATTTTGGGGATTTATAGGATTTGGGGACATTTATGGGATTGGGGACATCTGGGGGTATTGGGGACATTGGGGACATTGGGGGGATTGGGGACATCAGGGGGACATCAGGGGATTGGGGAGATTGGGGAGATTGGGGACATTTATGGGATTTGGGGACATTTGGGGGTGGGCGGGGAGGATGTAACTGGGCCCGGGGGGGGAGGGGACACTCCCAGATCACCTGGGGACATTGGGGACATTGGGGACATTTATGGGATTTGGGGACATTGGGGGACATTGGGGACATTGGGGATATTGGGGTCATTGGGGACATTGGGGACATTGGGGACATCGGGGACATTTATGGGATTTGGGGACATTGGGGACATTGGGGACATTGGGGACATTGGGGGGATTGGGGACATTGGGGACATTGGGGACATCGGGGACATTTATGGGATTTGGGGACATTGGGGACATTGGGGACATTGGGGACATTGGGGACATTGGGAATTTGGGGACATTGGGGACATTGGGGACATTGGGAACATTGGGGACAGTGGGGGGATTGGGGACATTGGGGACATTGGGGGATTGGGGGGATTGGGGGGATTGGGGACATTGGGGACATTGGGGACATTGGGGGACACTGAGGGGATTTGGGGACATTGAAGACATTTATGGGATTTGGGAACATTGGGGACATTTATGGGATTGGGGACATTGAGGGACATTTATGGGATTTGGGGACATCGGGGACATTTATGGGATTTGGCAGATTTGGGGACATTTATGGGATTTTGGGGATTTATAGGATTTGGGGACATTTATGGGATTGGGGACATCTGGGGGTATTGGGGACATTGGGGACATCGGGGACATTTATGAGATTTGGGGACACTGGGGACATTGGGGACATTTATGGGATTTGGGGGATTGGAGACATTTGGGGGTTTTGGACGATTTGGGGACATTTGGGACATTGAGGGGCATTTATGGGATTTGGGGGATTTGGGGACATTTATGGGATTTGGGGATATTGGGGATATTGGGGACATTGGGGACACTGGGGACACGTATGGGATTTCGGGGGTCTGGGACATTTAGGGACATTTATGGGATTTGGGGGGTTGGGGACATTTGGGGGATTGTGGACATTGGGGGGACATTGGGGACATTTATGTGATTGGGGACATCGGGGACACTTATGGGATTTTGGGGATTTGGGAACAGTTGGGGATATTTATGGGATTGGGGACATTTGGGGACATTGGGGGTCTTGGGGACATTTATGGGATTTAGTGACATTGGTGGCATTGGTGTCACCGGTGTCACCGTTGCCATGGTTACCGTGATGGGGAAGTAGTCACAGAAATGATCCCACACGCGCCAGTTCCGCAGCCAGTCCCAGTGACGGGGCCCTGGGGACATTGGGGACATTTGGGGACATTTGGGTGGGTCACACACAGGGGGTGCTGCCACCAACCCCCCGTGGCTGTCCCCAATGTCCCCAATCCCAAAAATGTCCCCAATGTCCCCAAGAGTCCCCATTGTCCCCAATCCCCCCAATATCCCCAATGTCCCCAAATCCCCAAAATGTCCCAAATCTTCCCAATGTCCCCAACCCCTCCAATGTCCCCAAACACCCCAATGTCCCCAATGTCCCCAGTGTCCCCAATCCCCCCAAATGTCCCCTCTGTCCCCAATGTCCCAAATGTCCCCATTCCCCCCAATCCCAAAAATGTCCCCAAATGTCCCCATTAATGTCCCCAAATGCCCCCCAATGTCCCCAATCCCCCCAATGTCCCCAATGTCCCCAATCCCCCCAATGTCCCCAGTGTCCCCAAATCCCAAAAATGTCCCAAATCTTCCCAATGTCCCCAACCGCTCCAATGTCCCCAATGTCCCCAATGTCTCAAATCCCAAAAATGTCCCCAATGTCCCCAATCCTCCCAATCCCCCCAATGCCCCCAATGATGTCCCCAATAATGTCCCCAAATGTCCCCCATGTCCCCAATCCCCACAAATGTCCCCCAACCCCCGCAATGCCCCCAATGTCCCCAAATGTCCCCTACTGACGCCCCAATGTCCCCAATCCCCCCAATGTCCCCAATCCTCCCAATCCCCCCAATGTCCCCAGTGTCCCCACTGTCCCCAATGTCCCCAATGTCCCCAGGTGTCCCCAATCCCCCCAGTGTCCCCAGGTGTCCCCAGGTGTCCCCACCGCGCTCGGGCCCGTGCCAGTCCCAGAGCCACCACCCCGCGTAGGTGACGGGGACGATCCAGAGCCGCGTCCTCAGCAGCAGCAGCAGCGCCAGCGCCGAGCCCGGCCCTCATTTGCATAATAATTACCGCTCATTAGCATAAATTACCATACAACACCGCCATTGCCCCGCCTCGTGGCGTTAATTAACCCCCACGCTGTTAATTGCATCCTCCCCTCTAAGGGTTAATTTGGTCCCCTCCCCATTAATTAGCCCACTTGAGTTAATTAATTCCGCGTTAATTAATTAATTAATTATTCTCCCCTCCCCGTTAATTACTCCTAATCGAGGTTAATTAACCCCCCAGGCTTAATTAACCCCATTAATTGCCCCTCTACCTTTAACCCCATGAACATCCCCTCTCCTCATTAATTAACCCTTCTATTAATTAATTAACCCCCCAATTAATCACCCCTCCAGGGCTTAAACCCCCTCTCCAAATTGTTAATTACGCCTCCCAGGGGTTAATTACCCCCTCAGCCTTGATTAACCCCGTTAATTACCGCCGTTAATTGCCCTCTCCACCTTTGACCCCATCCAGCCACTCCTCCCTCCACATCAATTAACTCTGCCAGTCATTAATTACCAACCATTAATTACCCCTCCAGGGCTTAAACCCCCTCCTCAAAGTCTTAATTACCCCTCCAAAGGGTTAATTACCCCCCACCTTAATTAAGCCCCGCTAATTACTCCCCAGCCTTAATTAACCCCACTAATTGCGCCCTTTACCTTTAACCCCACCAACATCCCCTTTCCTCGTTAATTAACCCTTCTAATTAATTAACCCCCCAATTAATCACCCCTCCACGGCTAGAGCCCCTCCTCAAGGCCTTAATTAACCCCTCCAACCCCTCAATTACCCTTAATTAACCCTCGCTAATTACCGAGGAAGAGGAAGGTCAGCATCCACTGAACGACGCTCAGCGCCTGCAGCACGGAACCCAAAGTTCGCGCCATAACTGCGAGGCCGGGGGGACGAAATTTGGGGTGACACCGCTTGGGGGGGGTCGGGGAGCCTCGGGGGGATCCCCCAAATTTGGGGGAACCCCAAAAACCTCGGGGGGGGACCCCAAAAATGGCCCCAAAATCCCCCCCGGTACCTGCGAGGGCGCCACGTCCCGAGCGAGCCCCGAACTTTGATCCAGGGCGGGGAAGGAGCCGGGAGGGGGCGGGGAAAGGGGGAGAAAAGGGGGGGAACCCCCCCTTGGGGACCCCCAAAATTTGGGGGAACCCTAAAAAATGAGAGACCCTAAAAATCCCCCAAATCCTAAAAAAAAATCCCCCAAAAATCCCATTAAAAATGATGGAAAAAAGCGAGAATTTAGGGGTTTGAAATGGGGTCAGAATGGCCCCAAAAAAGGCGGGAAAGTTTTGGGGTTCCCCCCCTTGGGGACGCCCAAAATTTGGGGGAACCCTAAAAAATGAGAGACCCTAAAAATCTCCCAAATCCTAAAAAAAAAATCTCGAAAAAATCCCATTAAAAATGAGGGAAAAACGCGAAAATTTGGGGGCTTGAAATGGGGTCAGAATGGCCCCAAAAAAGGCGGGAAATTTTGGGGTTCCCCCCCTTGGGGTCCCCGAAAATTTGGGGGAACCCTAAAAAATGAAGGAGCAAAAAAATCCTAAAAAATCCCCCAAAAAATCCTCAAAAAATCCCATTAAAAATGAGGGGAAAACGCGAAAATTTGGGGGTTTGAAATGGGAAAAAGGCGGGAAAGTTTTGGGGTTCTCCCCCCCCTTGGGGACCCCGAAAATTTGGGGGAACCCTAAAAAATGAAGGAGCGAAAAAATCCTAAAAAAATCCCCCCAAAATCCCCTAAAAAATCCCCAAAAAATCCCATTAAAAATGAGGGAAAAACGCGAAAATTTAGGGGTTTGAAATGGGGTCAGAATGGCCCCAAAAAAGGCGGGAAAGTTTTGGGGTTCCCCCCCTTGGGGACCCCCAAAATTTGGGGGAACCCTAAAAAATGAGAGACCCTAAAAATCCCCCAAATCCTAAAAAAAAATCTCGAAAAAATCCCATTAAAAATGAGAGAAAAACGCGAAAATTTGGGGGCTTGAAATGGGGTCAGAATGGCCCCAAAAAAGGCGGGAAATTTTGGGGTTCCCCCCCTTGGGGTCCCCGAAAATTTGGGGGAACCCTAAAAAATGAGAGACCCTAAAAATCCCCCAAATCCTAAAAAAAAATCTCGAAAAAATCCCATTAAAAATGAGGGAAAAACGCGAAAATTTGGGGGCTTGAAATGGGAAAAAGGCGGGAAAGTTTTGGGGTTCCCTCCCTTGGGGTCCCCGAAAATTTGGGGGAACCCTAAAAAATGAAGGAGAAAAAAAATCCCAAAAAATCCCCAAAAAAATCCCCCAAAATCCCCTAAAAAATCCCGAAAAAATCCCATTAAAAATGAGGGACAAACGCGAAAATTTTGGGGTTTGAAATGGGGTCAGAATGGCCCCAAAAAAGGCGGGAAAGTTTTGGGGTTCTCCCCCTTGGGGACCCCCAAAATTTGGGGGAACCCTAAAAAATGAAGGAGCAAAAAAATCCTAAAAAATCCCCCAAAAAATCCTCAAAAAATCCCATTAAAAATGATGGAAAACGCGAAAATTTGGGGGTTTCAAGTGGGGTCAGAATGGCCCCAAAAAAGGCGGGAAAGTTTTGGGGTTCCCCCCCTTGGAGACCCCGAAAATTTGGGGGAACCCTAAAAAATGAGAGACCCTAAAAATCCCCCAAATCCTAAAAAAAAATCTCGAAAAAATCCCATTAAAAATGAGAGAAAAACGCGAAAATTTGGGGGTTTGAAATGGGGTCAGAATGGCCCCAAAAAAGGCGGGAAAGTTTTGGGGTTCCCCCCCTTGGGGACCCCCAAAATTTGGGGGAACCCTAAAAAATGAAGGAGCAACAAAATCCTAAAAAAATCCCCCAAAAAAATCCCATAAAATCCCCTAAAAATCCCTTTAAAATCTCCCCGAAATCCTTTGAAAATCCCCTAAAATCCCCCAAAAAATCCCCCAAAAAATCCCCCCAAAATCTCTTTTAAATCCCCCCAAAATCCAAAAAAAATCTCTTTAAAATCCCCCAAAAATCCCCCAAAAAATCTCTTTAAATTCCCCCAAAATCCGCCAAAAATCCCCTAAAAATTCAGAATCCGACTAATTTTTAATCAATTTATTGGAATTTAAATCGATTTATTGGGGGTACAGAAATTTTGGGGCACCCTCAATTTTTTGGGGTTTTTTTGGGTTTTTTGGGGGGTTCAGACGAAACTGAGGAGCCTCAAAAAATCCCAAAATTCAAGATTTTCCCCTGAATTTTGAGGTTTTTCCATAAATTTTTTGCGGGGTTTTCCATACATTTTTTGTGGTTTTTTATAATTTTTGGGGTTTTTTTCCTGATTTTTTGGGGTTTTTTTTCCCCCCATTTTTGGGTTAATTTGGGGATTTTTTCCCCTGATTTTGAGGTTTTTTTCCTCGAATTTTTCAGGTTTTTCCCCTAATTTTTGGGTTAGTTGGGATTTTTTTCCCCCCCTGAATTTTGAAGGGTTTTTCCCTAAAATATTTTTATTTTTCCCCCTCATTTTTGGGGTTCTTCCCTAATTTTCAGGATAATTTTGGGGTTTTTTTCCTGAATTTTTGGGGGTTTTTCCCTTGAATTTTTTGGGGTTTTTTCCTTGATTTTTTTTTGTTTTTTTCCTGAATTTTTGGGGTAATTTTTTGGGGGGTTTTCCCCCGAATTTTTGGAGTTCTTCCCTATTTTGGGGGTTTATTTCCTTGAATTTTGGGGGTTTTAGAAATTTTAGAGTTTTTCCAAATTTTGGGGGTTTTCCAGATTTTGGGATTTTTTTCCCCAGAATTTTTTTGGATTTTTTCTCCTGAATTTTCAGCACTTTTTCCCCTCAAATTTTTGGGGTTCTCCCCAAAATTTTTGGGGTGATTTTTGAAGGGGTTGGGGACACTTTGGAAGGGGTTGGGGACATCCTGGAGGTGGCCTGGGGTCACCCTGGTGGCATTTGGGGACACCGGGGACATCGGATGGAGATGCTCTCCTGGACACAGGTGGGGACACGGGTGACACGGGTGACACAGGTGACACAGGTGACACACAGGTGACACACAGGTGACACACAGGTGATGATCAATGATGACACAGGTGACACAGGTGACACAGGTGCCATCAGATGGAGATGCTCTCGGTGACACAGGTGATGATCAATGATGATACAGGTGACACAGGTGACACAGGTGCCATCAGATGGAGATGCTCTCGGTGACACAGGTGATGATCAATGATGATACAGGTGACACAGGTGACACACAGGTGACACAGGTGACACACAGGTGACACGTCCCTCAGATGGAGATGCTCTCGGTGACACAGGTGATGGTTGATGATGACACAGGTGACACAGGTGACACACAGGTGCCACACAGGTGCCATCAGATGGAGATGCTCTCGGTGACACAGGTGACACAGGTGACACAGGTGACACAGGTGACACACAGGTGACACAGGTGACACAGGTGATGATCAATGATGACACAGTTGACACAGGTGACACACAGGTGCCACGCCAGCTCAGATGGAGATGCTCTCGGTGACACACAGGTGACACAGGTGACACAGGTGCCATCAGATGGAGATGCTCTCGGTGACACAGGTGACACACAGGTGACACACAGGTGCCACACAGGTGCCATCAGATGGAGATGCTCTCGGTGACACAGGTGGCACAGGTGACACAGGTGACACACAGGTGATGATCAATGATGACACAGGTGACACAGGTGACACAGGTGCCACACGGGTCCCTCAGATGGAGATGCTCTCGGTGACGCAGGTGACACACAGGTGACACAGGTGACACACGGGTCCCTCAGATGGAGATGCTCTCAGTGACACAGGTGCCACACAGGTGCCACACAGGTGACACATGTCCCTCAGATGGAGATGCTCTCGGTGACGCAGGTGGGCTCCAGGTAGGGGTAGGGCAGCTCCAGCTCCGCGTTCCGGGCCCGGATCCGCCCCGAGATCGTGGCCAGGTGAGCCCGGAACGAGGCCAGGAGAGCGCGGGGGGCGGGGCCGCAGAGCAGGTCCTGGGAGCGGGAGCCCAGGGGACGCTGGGGACAGCAAGGGGACATTGGGGACATTGGGGACATTGGGGACATTGGGGACAATGGGGGCATTGGGGACATTGGGGACATTGGGGACATTGTGAGGATTGGGGACATTGGGGGGATTGGGGACATTGGGAACAGTTGGGGACATTGGGGACATCAGAGGGGACACCAAAGCCATGGTCACCATGAGGTTCACAACTCCTCCGTGTCCCTGTCCACCCTCAATGTCCCCAATGTCCCCCAATGTCCCCAGTCCCATTTTTCCCAATTTCTACCATTTTTTCCCATTGTTCCCCATTTTCCCCCAGCTGTCCCCAATCCCCCCAATCCCCTCAATGTCCCCAATGTCCCCAATCCCCCCAATGTCCCCAACGCCCCCAATCCCCCCAGTGACCCCAATGTCCCCAATCCCCCCAATGTGTCCCCAGTGTTCCCAGTCCCCCCAGTGTCCCCATTCCCCCCAATGTCCCCAATGTCCCAAATTCCCCCAATGCCCCCAAAGTCCCCAGTGTCTCCAACACCCCCTTTGTCCCCAATGTCCCCAATCCCGTCAATGTCCCCAATGTCCCCAATGTACCCAAATCCCCTCAATGTCCCCAATGTCCCCAATGTCCCCAAATCCCCCAATGTTCCCAATGTCCCAAATTCCCCCAATCCCCCCACTGTCCCCACTGTCCCCAGTGTCCCCAATCCCCCCACTGTCCCCACTGTCCCCACTGTCCCCAATCCCCCAATCCCCCCACTGTCCCCACTGTCCCCAGTGTCCCCAACGCCCCCAATCCCCCCAGTGTCCCCAGTGTCCCCAATCCCCCCAGTGTCCCCAATCCCCCCAGTGTCCTCAATCCCCCCTTTGCCCCCAATCCCCCCAATGTCCCCAGTGTCCCCAGTGTCCCCAGTGTCTCACCAGCTCTCCCCCCTCGTAGCTGACCACGCTCAGCAGGGCCAGCAGGGCCGCGGTGGCCTCGGGGGACGGCAGGGTGGCCACCAGCAGCTCCTGGGTGGCCTCGGCCTCGCTGGCCGGCGGCGGCCGCTGCAGCGTCCCCGGCGTGTTGGGCATCCAGGCGGCGTAATCGTACTGGGGAGGGGACAGCGGGGTCACCCGGGGTCACCCGGGGTCACCCGGGGTCACCTGGGGTCACCAACCCCCAAACCATCGTGGGGTGACCTGGGGGTCATTGTCCCCAAAGCTGACCTGTGGTCACCAACTCCAAAATTGACCTGAGGTCACCAACCCCAAAACCATCCTGGGGTCACCCGGTGTCACCCGGGGTCACCTGGGGGTCACCAACCCCAGGTGATCTGGGGGTCATTGTCCCCAAAATTGACCCGGGGTCACCAACCCCAAAACCACTCTGAGGTCACCTAGGGGTCACCCGGTGTCACCTGGGGTCACCCGGGGTCACCTAACCCAAAACCATCCTGAGGTGACCTGGGGGTCATTGTCCCCAAAGCTGACCTGTGGTCACCAACGCCAAAATTGACCTGAGGTCACCAACCCCAAAACCATCCTGGGGTCACCTGGGGGTCACCCGGTGTCACCTGGGGGTCACCAACCCCAAAACCATCCTGAGGTGATCTGGGGGTCATTGTCCCCAAAATTGACCTGGGGTCACCAACCCCAAAACCATCCTGGGGTCACCCAGTGTCACCTGGGGTCACCTGGGGGTCACCAACCCCAAAACCATCCTGAGGTGACCTGGGGGTCATTGTCCCCAAACCTGACCTGTGGTCACCAACCCCAAAACCATCCTGGGGTCACCCGGTGTCACCTGGGGTCACCTGGGGTCACCAACCCCAAAACTGACCTGAGGTGATCTGGGGGTCATTGTCCTCAAAACTTCCCCAGGGTCACCAACCCCAAAACCATCCTGTGGTCACCTGGTGGTCATTGTCCCCAAATTTGACCTGGGGTCACCTGGGGGTCCCCAACCCCAAAACTGCCCTGGGGTCACCTGGGGACCACAGAGGTCACTCAGGTCCCACTGGGGTCACCCAGGGGTTGTCACATCCCTGCGGTCACTGTGGCCACCAAAAGGTCACCTTGGTCCCTCAGGGGTCACTCAGGTGCCATCAGGGTCATCCAAGGGTTGTCACATCCCCTGTGGCCACCGTGGCCACCAAGGGGTCACCTGGAGTCACCAGGGTCCCACAGGGGTCACTGGAGGTTGTCACATCCCCTGTGGCCACCAAGGGGTCACCTTGGTCCCACACAGGTGCCACCAGGGCCACCTGGACGCTGTCACATCCCCATGTCCTTGGTGGCCGCCAAGGTGGGGTTGGTGGCCACAGCTGGGCCTGATGGTCACGCTCAGGTGTGTCCCTGTCCCCAGGTGTCCCCAGATGTGTCCCCAGGTGTGTCCCCAGGTGTCCCCAGGTGTCCCCAGGTGTCACCTGGCCGCTGTTGACGGCCGCGTGCCGGGCGGAGCAGCAGAAGATGATCATGGTCAGGAACTTCACCAGCTCGGGGCGGCTGCAGAGCTTGGACGGGAACCCTGGGGACAGAGGGGACAGTGAGGGGACATTGGGGACATTGGGGACATTGGGGACACTGGGGACATTGGGGACATTGGGGACATTGGGGACATTGGGGGGATTGGGGACATTGGGGGACATTGGGGACATTGGGGACAGAGGGGACATTGGGGGGATTGGGGACATTGAGGGGATTGGGGACATTGGGGACATTGGGGACATTGGGGACATTGGGGGGATTGGGGACATTGGGGGACATTGGGGGGATTGGGGACATTGAGGGGATTGGGGACATTGGGGACATTGGGGGGATTGGGGACATTGGGGACATTGGGGACATTGGGGGACATTGGGGACATTGGGGACATTGATGGATTGAGGGGATTGGGGACATTGAGGGGACATCACCCAACGGGGGGGTGGCACCTGCCAGGTGACGTCACCCACCATGGTGACGTCACCCACCACAGTGACATCACCCACCACAGTGATGTCACCCACCACGTCACCACGTCATGACCATGACCATGGCATGACCATGACTTGACCATAACCATGACCATGACCATGACTCCACCATGACCACAACGTGACAACGACCATGACCACATCCATGATTTGACCATGACCACAACTATAGCCATAACTTGACCATGACCATGACCATGCCATGACCATGACCATGACTTGACCATGACTTGACCATAACCATGACTATGCCATGACCATGACCATGACTTGACCATGACCATCACCATCACCACAACCATGATTGACCACGACCACGCCATGACCGCAACTTGACCATGACCACGTCCATGACCATGACCATGATCATTGCCATGACCATGCCCACACCCATGTCCATCACCATCACCACAACCACAACTTGACCATGACCATGACCAAGACCATGACCACAACCACTTGAGCATGACTTGACCATAACCATGACCATGACCATCACCATGACCATAACTCGACCATGACCATCAGCATGACCATGACCATAACTCCAACTTGACCATGACCATGACCAAGACCATGACCACAACCACTTGAGCATGACTTGACCATAATCATGACCATGACCATCACCATGCCCACACCCACGTCCATCACCATCACCACAACCACACCATGACCATGACCATGATCATCACCATCACCACAACCACACCATGACCATGACCATGATCATCACCATCACCACAACCACACCATGACCATGACCATGACCATAACTCCAACTTGACCATGACCATAGCCATGACCATGACCACATCCATGATTTGACCATGACCACAACTACTTGACCATGACCATGACCATGACCATAACTCGACCATGACCATGATCATCACCATGACCATGACCATGACTTGACCATGACCACAATTCCAACTTGACCATGACCATGACCATGACTTGACCATCACCATCACCACGACCATGCCATGACCACAACTTGACCATGACCACGTCCATGACCATGCCCACACCCATGTCCATCACCACCACCACCACCACAACCACCCCATGACCATGACCATGACCATGACTCAACCATGACCACGTCCATGACCATGCCCACACCCACGTCCATCACCATCACCACCACCATCACCATCACCATCACCACAACCACCCCATGACCACGACCATGACCATGACCATGACTCAACCATGACCATGACCATGACTCAACCACGACCATGACCATGACCACCACCCATCCCCGTGTCCCCCCGGCTGTCCCTGTCACCCCCTGGTGTCCCCTACCGCTCTTCTCGTTGCCCAGGACGCCGTAGGTGAAGATCTCTCCCACCCACTCCTGCAGCTCCTCATCCTCGGCCACCTCCTGGTCCTCGGCGTAGAACAGCGCCACGATGCCCTCCACGTAGCTGGGACACCACGGGGACACCGGTGACATTCGGGGACACCGGTGACATTCAGGGACACCGGTGACATTCGGGGACACCGGTGACATTCGGGGACACCGGTGACATGCGGGTGACAGCCCACCCCACGTCCCTGTCCCCGTGTCCCCACCATCACTGATGTCCCACCCCTGTGGCCCCGTTCCTGTTGTCACCTCCTCTGTGGGGTCTTTGTCCCCATCCTCACTGTCCCCAGCCCCGTGTCCCTGCTGTCCCTGTCCCCATTGTCCCCACTGTCCCCATCATCCCCATCTGCATGTCCCCATTGTCCCCATCCTATTGTCCCCATCATCTCCACCCCATTGTCCCCATTGTCCCCATTGTCCCCATCATCTACACCCCATTGTCCCCACCACTGCCACATCCATGTCCCTATTGTCCCCATCCCATTGTCCCCACTGTCCCCATTGTCCCCATTGTCCCCATTGTCCCCATTGTCCCCACCTCCCTGTCCTGCTGCCCCCTCAGTGTCCCCTCAGTGTCCCCAATGTCCCCACCTGTGGATGGCGCCCCAGATGTCCCCAATGTCCCCAGTGTCCCCAATGTCCCCAATGTCCCCAGTGTCCCCACCTGTGGATGGCGCCCCAGATGTCCCCAGTGTCCCCAATGTCCCCAATGTCCCCAGTGTCCCCACCTGTGGATGGCGCCCCAGATGTCCCCAGTGTCCCCAATGTCCCCAGTGTCCCCACCTGTGGATGGCGCCCCAGATGTCCCCAGATGTCCCCAGTGTCCCCAGTGTCCCCAGTGTCCCCAATGTCCCCAATGTCCCCAGTGTCCCCACCTGTGGATGGCGCCCCAGATGTCCCCAGATGTCCCCAGTGTCCCCAGTGTCCCCAGTGTCCCCAATGTCCCCAATGTCCCCAGTGTCCCCACCTGTGGATGGCGCCCCAGATGTCCAGCGCGTCGTCCCTGTAGTGGTAGCCGGGGATGTCCCCAACGCCGCGCTCGGCCACGTCGTCGGGGACACAGAGCTCGCGGAACGTCAGCGCCGCCGTCCCCCGGGCCACCAGCGCCAGCGTCCCCTCCCGGCCCACCGAGGTGGCCTGGGGACAGGGACACCCTCAGTGTCACCCTCAGTGTCACCAGTGTCACCCTCAGTGTCACCAGTGTCACCTCCCAACCACCGAGGTGGCCCAGGGACCGAGGACCATGGGTGACACCAGGGAGGGCACCCGGGTGACACCCAGGTGACACCCAGGTGACACAGAGATGACACAGTTGACAGGTGACACAGGTGTCCCAGGTGACACACAGCTCACACAGATGACACAAAGGTGACACACAGCTCACACAGGTGACACACAGGTGCCAGGTGTCCCCAGGTGTGTCCCAGGTGTCCCCAGGTGTCCCCAGGTGTGTCCCAGGTGTGTCCCAAGTGTGTCCCCAGGCGTCCCAGGTGTGTCCCAGGTGTCCCCAGGTGTTCCAGGTGTGTCCCCAGGTGTGTCCCAGGTGTCCCCAGGTGTCCCCAGGTGTCCCAGGTGTGTCCCAGGTGTGTCCCGGGTGTCCCAGGTGTGTCCCGGGTGTCCCAGGTGTGTCCCAGGTGTGTCCCGGGTGTCCCAGGTGTCCCCAGGTGTCCCCAGGTGTCCCAGGTGTGTCCCAGGTGTGTCCCAGGTGTCCCCAGGTGTCCCCAGGTGTCCCCAGGTGTGTCCCAGGTGTCCCCAGGTGTCCCAGGTGTGTCCCAGGTGTGCCCCAGGTGTGCCCCAGGTGTGTCCCAGGTCTCACCTGGTCGATGATGCCCCCGGGGTTCAGCAGCGTCTCCCGGGCCAGGATGTTGATGTGGAAGGTGAAACGCACGTGGGGGAGGAGCAGCTGGGGACAGCGGGGACATTGGGGACATTGGGGACAGTGGGGACATTGGGGGCATTGGGGACAGTGGGGACATTGGGGACATTGGGGACATTGGGGGCATTGGGGACATTGGGGGGATTGGGGACATTGGGGGGACTGGGGGGACATTGGGGACATTGTGGGGATTGGGGACATTGGGGACAGTGGGGTCAGGATGCATTGTTTGGGGTCAGGATTGGGATTTTTGGATGGGGATTTCGGGCGCAGTTTTTGGGGTCAGGGTTGGCATTTTTGGACGGGGATTTCGGGCGCATTTTCGGGGGTCCGTGTCCATTTTTTGGGGTACCTGGTGCACGGGGTGCGCAGCCGGCAGGTGAAAATTTTGGGTGCAGTTTTTGGGGTCAGGATTGCGATATTGGGACCGGGATTTCGGGTGCAGTTTTGGGGTCGGGATTGGGATTTCGGTTGCATTTTTTGGGGTCAGGATTGAGATATTGAGACGGGGATTTCAGGATGCAGTTTTTGGGGTCAGGGTTGGATTTCGGGTGCAGTTTTTGGGGTCAGGATTGGCATTTTTGGACCGGGATTTCGGGGCGCATTTTCAGGGTCAGGATTGGCATTTTTGGACCGGGATTTCGGGGCGCATTTTCGGGGGTCGGGGTCCGTTTTTGGGGGTACCTGGTGCACGGGGTGCGCGGTGGGCAGTTTTTGGGGTCAGGATTGCGATATTGGGATGGGAATTTCAGGATGCATTTTTTGGGATCAGGATTGGGATTTTTGGACGGGGATTTCGGGGCGCATTTTCGGGGGTCGGGGTCCATTTTTGGGGGTACCTGGTGCACAGGGTGCGTGGCGGGCAGGTGTAAATTTTGGGTTTAGTTTTTGGGGTCAGAGTTGGGGATTTCGGGTGCAGTTTTTGGGGTCAGGATTGGCATTTTTGGACCGGGATTTCGGGGCTCATTTTCAGGGTCAGGATTGGCATTTTTGGACGGGGATTTCGGGGCGCATTTTCGGGGGTCGGGGTCCGTTTTTGGGGTACCTGGTGCACAGGGTGCGTGGTCGGCAGGCGAAGGTTTCGGGTGCAGTTTTTGGGGTCAGTATTGGGGATTTCCGGTGCAGTTTTTGGGGTCAGGATTGGCATTTTTGGACGGGGATTTCGGGGTTCATTTTTTGGGGTCCGTGTCCGTTTTTGGGGGTACCTGGTGCACGGGGTGCGCGGCCGGCAGGCGCTGGGTGGCCACGGCGAAGGCCTCGGCCAGGAAGTGGCCGTGCAGCAGGTGCGTCACCATCTCGTGCAGCACGAAGTGCGCGCCCCTCACCCACAGCTTGGCCAGGGCCCACCCTGAGCCCCCCGGGAGGAAGATCGGGGACCCCAGCCCGGGGCGCTGGGACAGCTGCAGGGGGGACATTGGGGACATTGGGGTCGTTGGGGACAGTGGGGACATTGGGGGACATTGGGGACATTGGGGACAGTGGGGGCATTGGGGACATTGGGGGGATTGGGGACATTGGGGACATTGGGGACATTGGGGACATTGGGAACATTTGGGGGGCATTGAGGGGATTGGGGACACTGGGGACATTGGGGGACATTGGGGACAGTGGGGACAGTGGGGACATTGGGGACATTGGGGACATTGGGGATATTGGGGGGATTGGGGACATTGAGGGGATTGGGGACATTGGGGACATTGAGGAGACATTGGGGGGACATTGGGGACATTGGGGGAATTGGGGATATTGGGGACACTGGGGACATTGGGGACATTGGGGGGATTGGGGACATTGGGGGGATTGGGGACATTGGGGGGACATTGGGGGGATTGGGGACATTGAGGACATTGGGGGGACTGGGGTCATTGGGGACACTGGGGACACTGGGGACATATTGGGGACATTGGGGACATTGGGGACATATTGGGGACATTGCGGGGACACAGAGGATATTTGGGGACACAGAGGGATCTCAAAGGGACATTTGGGGACGTCTGGGGACACGAGTAACACATGAAGGATATTTGGGGACATTTGGGGACACGGGTGAGACATGAGAGCTATTTAGGGACATCCGGGGACATTTTGGGACATTGCGGACACCGAGGGAACCCAAAGGGATGCGTGGGGACATTTGGGGACACAGAAGATATTTGGGGACGTCTGGGGACACGGGGTGAGACGTGAAGGGTATTTGGGGATATTGAGGGATATTTGGGGACATTTGGGGACATTTGGGGACACTTGGGGACACGGGGTGAGACGTGAAGGGTATTTGGGGATATTGAGGGATATTTGGGGACATTTGGGGACATTTGGGGACACTTGGGGACACGGGGTGAGACATGAAGGATATTTAGGGATATTTGGGGACATTTGGGGACATTTGGGGACACGGGGTGAAACATTAAGGATATTTAGGTATATTTGGGGACATTTGGGGATATTTGGGGACATTTGGGGACACTTGGGGACACGTGGGGACACGGGGCCGTACCTGGATGGCCACGGGCAGGAGGCGGCCGCGGGGGCTGAGCCAGAGCAGGCACAGGGGGGCGGCCAAGAACTGGGGGCGCCCCCCGATGGTGCCCGTGGGGAGCCCCTCGAGCATCGCGTAATCGGCCAGGAACAGGCGGCCGGCCTGGCCCCAAAAATGGGGACACGGAAAAATGGGGACACGAAAATGAGAAACACCCCAAAAATGGGGACATTGAAATGGGGACATGGAAATGGGGACAGTGAGATGGGACACGGAAATGGGGACATGGAAATGGGGACAGTGAGATGGGACAGTGAGATGGGACACGGAAATGGGGACACGGAAATGGGGACACGGAAATGGGGACAGTGAGATGGGGACAGTGAGATGAGAAACCTCGGACACTCCAAAAACGGGGACACCAAAATGGGGACATTGAGATGGGGACATGGAAATGAGGACACGGAAATGGGGACACGGAAATGGGGACAGTGAAACAGGGACATTGAAATGGGGACATGGAAATGAGAAACCTCAGACACCCCGAAAAATGGGGACATGGAAATTGGGACAGCGAGATGGGGACAGTGAGATGGGGACACCAAAAAATGGAGACATTGAAATGGGGACAGTGAAATGGGGACATGGAAATGGGAACACCAACATGGGGACATTGAAATGGGGACACCAAAAATGGGGACATGGAAATGGGGACACGGAAATGGGGACAGTGAGATGGGGACAGTGAAATGGGGACACGGAAATGGGGACACGGAAATGGGGACATTGAGAAGGGACATGGAAATGGGGACAAGGAAATGGGGACATGGAAATGGAGACATTGAGATGGGACATGGAAATGGGGACACGGAAATGGGGACACGGAAATGGGGACATGGAAATGGAGACATTGAGATGGGACATGGAAATGGGGACAAGGAAATGGGGACATGGAAATGGGGACAGTGAGATGGGGACATTAAAATGGGGACATTGAAATGGGGACACGGAAATGGGGACAGTGAAATGAGAAACCTCAGACACTCCAAAAACGGGGACACCAAAATGGGGACATGGAAATGGGGACAGTGAAACAGGGACATTGAAATGGGGACATGGAAATGAGAAACCTCAGACACCCCAAAAATGGGGACACGGAAATGGGGACAGTGAGATGGGGACACCAAAAAATGGAGACATTGAAATGGGGACAGTGAAATGGGGACACGGAAATGGGGACACCAACATGGGGACATTGAAATGGGGACACCAAAAATGGGGACATGGAAATGGGGACACGGAAATGGGGACAGTGAGATGGGGACAGTGAAATGGGGACACGGAAATGGGGACACGGAAATGGGGACATGGAAATGGGGACAGTGAGATGGGACATGGAAATGGGGACAAGGAAATGGGGACATGGAAATGGGGACAGTGAGATGGGGACATTAAAATGGGGACATTGAAATGGGGACACGGAAATGGGGACAGTGAAATGAGAAACCTCAGACACTCCAAAAACGGGGACACCAAAATGGGGACATGGAAATGGGGACAGTGAAACAGGGACATTGAAATGGGGACATGGAAATGAGAAACCTCAGACACCTCGAAAAATGGGGACACGGAAATGGGGACAGTGAGATGGGGACACCAAAAATGGGGACACGGAAATGGGGACAGTGAAATGGGGACACGGAAATGGGGACACGGAAATGGGGACACGGAAATGGGGACATGGAAATGGGGACAGTGAGATGGGGACAGTGAGATGGGACAGTGAGATGGGGACACGGAAACGGGGACAGTGAAACAGGGACATTGAAATGGGGACATGGAAATGAGAAACCTCAGACACCCCAAAAACGGGGACACCGAAATGGGGACATTGAAATGGGGACATGGAAATGGAGCCATTGAGATGGGGACATTGAAATGGGGACAGTGAGATGGGGACAGTGAGATGGGACACGGAACGGAGCCATTGAAATGGGGACATGGAAATGGGGACACCAAAATGGGGACATTGAAATGGGGACACGGAAATGGGGACAGTGAGATGGGGGCAGTGAGATGAGAAACGTCAGACACCCCAAAAATGGGGTCACCAAAATGGGGACACGGAAATGGGGACACCAAAAAATGGGGACATTGAAATGAGAAACCTGAAATGGAGACATTGAAATGGGGACATGGAAATGGGGACACCAGAAAATGGGGACATTGAAATGGGGACATTGAAATTGGGACATGGAAATGGGGACCCCAAAATGGCAATCCCAAAACATTTTTGGTGTCCCTCACCTCCATCTCCCGCCGCAGGGACGTCCCTGTGCCCAGGCTCGGGGCCACCATGGCCTCGGTCACCGGGAAGTTGGGGGGCAGGCGGGGGCAGCGCCGCAGCAGGACGGGGTTCACCCCGCTCAGGAACTGCTCCCCGAAAAACGCGTCCGACTGCCAGTGCCGCACCACGTACTCTGGGACAGGGGGGACAGGGGGGACAGTATTGGGGACACCTTGGGGACACCTCCAGGACATCTGGGAACACCTCCAGGACATATGGGAGCACTTTGGGGAGACCTTGAGGACATCTGGGGATACTTGGGGACACCTCAAGGACATCTGGGGACACCTTGGGGAGACCTTGGGGACATCTGGGGACACCTCTGGGACACCTAGGGACACTTGGGGACATCTAGGGATACTTGGGGACACTTTGGGGACACCTCCAGGACATGTGGGGTAACTTTGGGGACATCTGGGGTGACTTTGGGGACATCTGAGGATACCTGGGGACACCTCAAGGACATCTGGGGACACCTCTGGGACACCTGGGAGCACCCTGGGGAGACCTTGGGGACATTGGGGACACTTGGGGAGACCTTGGGGACATCTGGGGTGACCTTGGGGACACCTCCAGGACATGTGGGGACACCTTGGGGATACCTGGGGACATCTGGGAACACCTTGGGGAGACCTTGGGGACATCTGGGGTGACTTTGGGGACACCTGGGGATACCTGGGGCACCTTGGGGACACTTGGGGGACTTTGAGGACACCTTGGGGACATCTGGGGTAACTCTGGGGACATCTGGGACACTTCTGGGACACCTGGGAACACTTCAGGGACATCTGGGGACACCTCGAGGAGACCTTGGGGACATCTTGGTGTACTCTGGGGACATGTGGAGACACTTGGAGACATCCAGGGACACTTGGGGGACATCCAGAGACACTGGGGACACTTCGGGGACACCTCCAGGACATCTGGGGGACACATGAGGACATCCAAGGACACTTGGGGACACCTCGGGGACACCTTGGGGACACCTGGGGACACTGGGGAGGGGCACCCACCGCTGATGGGGGTCCCGGGACCCTCGAGCGCCGCCCGAACGTCCTCAAAGCTGCGCCAGGAACCGCCGGGAGAGAGCCCCCGGAGCCGGAGCCGGATCCGCCTGAGGGGACAGCGGGGACAGTGGGGACATTGGGGATGTTGGGGGGATTGGGGACAATGGGGACATTGGGGACATTGGGGGTGTTGGGGACATTGGGGGTGTTGGGGACATCGGGGGGACACTGGGGACATTGGGGACATTGGGGGGATTGGGGAATATTGGGGACATTTGGGACATTGGGGACACCCAAGGACAAAGAGATAGGTGGGGCTGGCAGGGACCCCCATTGTCCCCATTGTCCCCACTGTCCCCACTGTCCCCACTGTCCCCACTGTCCCCATTGTCCCCAATGTCCCCACTGTCCCCACTGTCCCCACTGTCCCCTCTGGTGTCACTGACGCGGCGGCGGCGCGCGCGGCCAGCTGGGCCCGGTGTGCCAGGGGGAAGCTCAGCGTGGGCGACAGCGCGGTGGGCGGGGCCTGCGACGTCATCTGTTCATCCCGTGACGTCATCGACTGCCCCTCTGATGCCGTGGACTGCTCCTCTGATGTCACTGACCGCTCCTCTGACGTCATCTCCGGGGGCGTGGCCGGCGGGGGTGGCCACGGGCACAGGGCCGGGGGCAGCGCCCGGAGACACCAGGGCCAGCCCGGGGCATAGGGAGCCCACCTGGACAGAGTGACCAGAGTGACCACTGAGTGACCACTGAGTGACCACTGAGTGACCACAGTGACCACTGAGTGACCACTGGTGACCACTGAGTGACCACTGAGTGACCACAGTGACAACAGTGACCAGTGAGTGACCACTGAGTGACCACTGAGTGACCACTGAGCGACCACAGTGACCAGTGAGTGACCAGTGAGTGACCAGTGAGTTACCACGAATTAGCAATGAGTGATTACAGTGACCAATTAGTGACCAGTGAGTGACCACTGAGTGACCAGTGAGTGACCGCAGTGACCACGAGTGACCATTAGTTACCATTAGTGACCAGTGAGTGACCAGTGAGTGACCACAGTAACCAGTAGTGACCAGTGAGTGACCACGAGTGACAATTAGTGACTATTAGTGACCATTAGGGATCATTAGTGACCAGCAGTGATCCCAGAGCCCACCTGGGGACACAGTGACCACTGGTGACCACTGGTGACCACTGGTGACCATTAGTGACCCCCAGAGCCCACCTGGACACGGCGACCACAGTGACCAATGAGTGACCATTAGTGACCACCAGTCCCCTCCCAGTCCCCCCCAGTCCATCCCAGTCCCTCCCAGTCCCTCCCAGTCCCTCCCAGTCCCCTCCCAGTCCATCCCAGTCCATCCCAGTCCCTCCCAGTTCTCACTCGAAGCTCTCCCGCCGCTCTCTCCGCTCCTCCTGGCGCTGCTGCAGCAGCTGCGGCACCCGGGCGGCGTCACGGGGGGTGCGGGCTGGGGACAGTGGGGACAGAGATGGGGACAGTGGGGACATTGGGGACATTGGGGACATTGGGGGCATTGGGGGCATTGGGGACATTGGGGGCATTGGGGGCATTGGGGGCATTGGGGACAGTGGGGACATCGGGGACGTTGGGGGGATTGGGGACATTGGGGACATCGGGGACATTGGGGGGATTGGGGACATTGGGGACATTGGGGACATTGGGGGGATTGGGGACATTGGGGACATTGGGAGGTTTGGGACACTTTGGGGACATTGGGGACATTGAGCAAAAATGGGGGGTAAAACAGGTAAAATAGGAAAAAAATTGGGGAAATGGGATTGGGGACATTGGGGACATTGGGGACATTGAAGGGATTGGCGACAGTGGGGACATCAATGTGGACATTGTGAAGGAACCTGATGTCCCCAATCCCCCCAATGTCCCCAATGTCCCCAATGTCCCCAATGTCCCCAATCCCCCCAGTGTCCCCAATGTCCCCATTGTCCCCAGTGTCCCCGTACCTGTCCCCTCGCGCAGCTCCAGGTCGCCGCTCTCCAGCCAGCGGTGGCAGGGGAAGAAGGCCGTGGGGATGTCCCCATTGTCCCCATTGTCCCCAGCGATGTCCCCAGAGACCTCCCTGATGTCCCCGGAGGTGTCCCCGGCGCTGTCCCCGGTGTCCCCGGGGAGGGGCCCGGTGACGGTGACGCTGTCGCAGAACCAGCGGTCGGGGACGAGGGACAGCAGCGGCTCCTTGTGCAGGCGCAGGGACAGCAGCGTCCCCAAGGGGCGGGGACAGGTCACCTCCAGCCAGAGCGTCTGTGACAGGGACACCTGTGTCACCTGTGTGTCACCTGTGTGTCACCTGGGTCACCTGTGTGTCACCTGTGTCACCTGTCACCTGTGTGTCACCTGTCCTGTCACACCTGTGTCACCTGTGTTACTTGTGTCACCTGTCACACCTGTGTGTCACCTCTTGTGTCACCTGTGTCACCCACAGTGTCTGTGACAGGGACAGCAGCGTCCCCAAGGGGCGGGGACAGGTCACCTCCAGCCAGAGCGTCTGTGACAGGGACACCTGGGTCACACCTGTGTCACCTGTGTGTCACCTGGGTCACCTGTGTGTCACCTGTGTCACCTGTCACCTGTGTGTCACCTGGGTCACCTGTGTGTCACCTGTGTCACCTGTCACCTGTGTGTCACCTGTCCTGTCACACCTGTGTCACCTGTGTTACTTGTGTCACCTGTCACACCTGTGTGTCACCTCTTGTGTCACCTGTGTCAGCTGTGTGCCACCTGTGTCACCTGAGTGTCCCCTGTGTGTCCTCTGTGTGTCACCTGTCCTGTCACACCTGTCCTGTCACACCTGTGTCACCTGTGTCATGCTGTCCCCACCAGTCCCTCCCAGTGCCCCAGTTTGTGATTCCCAGTCCCTCCCAGTGCTCTCCCAGTCCCTCCCAGTATAAACCAGTATATCCCAGTATATCCCAGTATATCCCAGTATATCCCAGTACAAACCAGTCTGCACTCACATTTCTGGGCCGCAGTCGGTGCCGGGGCCACCCCAGGTGCCACCGCGGTGTCCCCCCCGCTGTCCCCACCAGTGCCCCCAGTCCCTCCCAGTATAAACCAGTATATCCCAGTATATCCCAGTACAAACCAGTATATCCCAGTACAAACCAGTATATCCCAGTACAAAACAGTATATCCCAGTACAAACCAGTATATCCCAGTACAAACCGGTCCCTCACCTTTCCGGGCCGCAGGCGGTGCCGGGGCCACCCCAGGTGCCACCTCGGTGTCCCCCCCGCTGTCCCCACCAGTGCCCCCAGTCCCTCCCAGTCCATCCCAGTATAAACCAGTATAACCAGTATATCCCAGTATATCCCAGTACAAATCAGTATATCCCAGTATACCCCAGTATATCCCAGTATATCCCAGTATATCCCAGTATATCCCAGTATATCCCAGTACAAACCAGTACAACCAGTATATCCCAGTACAAACCAGTCCCTCACCGTTCCGGGCCGCAGGCGGTGCCGGGGCCACCCCAGGTGCCACCTCGGTGTCCCCCCCGCTGTCCCCACCAGTGCCCCCAGTCCCTCCCAGTATAAACCAGTATATCCCAGTATATCCCAGTACAAACCGGTCCCTCACCGTTCCGGGCCGCAGGCGGTGCCGGGGCCACCCCAGGTGCCACCTCGGTGTCCCCCCCGCTGTCCCCTCCAGGCTCAGGGTCACCGTCCCCAGGGTCCCCCCCCCCCACTGGGGGCCCGTGGTGACCCCGAGCCGGTACCGCGCCCCTCCCCCACCCCCGCCCGGCACGGCCTGCGACGCCAGGGTCACCCCGGGGTCACGCGGGGGTCACGCGGGGGTCACGCAGGGGTCACCAAAGGGGTCACCCAAGGGGTCACGCGGGGGTCACCAAAGGGGTCACCCAGGGGTCACTCGGGGGTCCTGGAGGATCCTGGAGGGTCCTGGGGTCACCCCGGGGTCACGCGGGGGTCACGCAGGGGTCACGCGGGGATCACCCAAGGGGTCACGCGGGGGTCACCAAAGGGATCACCGAAGGGTCAACCAGGGGTCACTCGGGGGTCCTGGAGGGTCCTGGAGGGTCCTGGGGTCACCCAGGGGTCACCCGGGGGTCTCTGGGGGGGTCCTTGAGGGGTTTTGGGGTTTTTGGGGTCCTTGAGGGGTTTTTGGGGGGTCCCTGGGGGTCCTTGAGGGGTTTTTGGGGGTCCCAGGGGTTTTTTTGGGGGGTCCCTGGGGGTCCCTGTGGGGTTTTGGGGTCCCAGGGGGGTTTTCGGGGGGTCCCCGGGGGGTTTTGGGGTCCCAGGGGGGTTTTCGGGGGGTCCCTGGGGGGTTTTTGGGGGGTCCTCGAGGGGTTTTGGGGTTTTTTGGGGGGGGGTCCCTGGAGTGTTTTTGGGGGGGGTTTGGGGTCCCAGGAGTCTTTGGGGGGGTCCCTGGGGGGTTTTTGGGGGTCCCAGGGGGGTCTTTGGGGGGGTCCCTGGGGGGTTTTGTGGTCCTTGAGGGGTTTTGGGGGGGGTCCGTGGGGATCTCTGAGGTTTTTGGGGTCCCAGGGGGGTTTTTGGGGGGTCCCTGTGGGGTTTTGGGGTCCCAGGGGGTTTTTTGGGGGTTTTTGGGGGGTCCCAGGGGGTTTTTGTGGGGGTCCCTGGGGGTCCTTGAGGGGTTTTTGGGGTCCCGGGGGTTTTTGGGGGGTTTTGGGGTTTTTGGGGGGGGGATCCCTGGGGGTCTCTGAGGTTTTTGGGGTCCCCGGGGGTTTTTGGGGGGTTTTGGGGTTTTGGGGGGGGGTCCCTGGGGGTCTCTCCCGCTCCTGGGGGGGTCCTGGGGGTCCCTCGGCGGCTCCGGAGTCCCTCGGGCGCGGCTGCTCCCAGTGACAGCTCCCAGTGCTCCCAGTCCGGACCAGTCCCCTCCCAGTTTGTCCCAATCCCCTCCCAGTTTGTCCCAGTCCCCTCCCAGTTCCTCCCAATTCCCGCCCAGACCCCTCCCAGTTTGCCCCAGTTTGTCCCAGTCCCCTCCCAGTTTGTCCCAGTCCCCTCCCAGTTTGTCCCAGTCCATCCCAGTGCTCCCAGTCCGGCCGGTCAGGGCACTCCCGGCCCCAGGAATGTCCCAGTCCCTCCCAGTTCATCCCAGTCCCTCCCAGTTCCATCCCAGTTTCACCCCCGCTCCCAGTCTGACCAGTTCCAGCCTCAGCCGCCCCCGCACCAGTCACGCCCCAGTTCAGCCCAGTTCAGCCCAGTTCAGCCCAGTTGCGACACTGGGGCTGCCCTCTACCCCAGTTCCATCCCAGTCCATCCCAGTCCGTCCCAGTTAACCCCAATCCATCCCAGTTCATCCCAGTCCATCCCAGTTTGTCCCAGTTCATCCCAGTTCCCTCTCAGTCCATCCCAGTTCATCCCAGTCCATCCCAGTTAACCCCAATCCATCCCAGTTCATCCCAGTTCATCCCAGTTTGTCCCAGTCCCTCCCAGTCCATCCCAGTCCCTCCCAGTTTGTCCCAGTCCATCCCAGTCCATCCCAGTCCATCCCAGTCCATCCCTGGGTGTGTCCCACCTCTGCCCAGTACAGACCAGTACAGACCAGTACAGACCAGTACAGACCAGTATGCCCAGTACCGCTCCACCGACACCTTTATTGACACCAGTAACAGCTCCCAGTACAGACCAGTAACAGCTCCCAGTATAGACCAGTAACAGCTCCCAGTATAGACCAGTAACAGCTCCCAATACATAATAACATTCCCAGTATAGACCAGTAATGGTTCCCAGTATACACCAGTAACAGCTCCCAGTATGGCCCAGTAACACTCCCAGTATAAACCAGTAACAGCTCCCAATACATAACAACATTCCCAGTACAGACCAGTAACAGCTCCCAGTACAGACCAGTAACAGCTCCCAGTATGTAACAACATTCCCAGTATAGATCAGTAGCAGCTCCCAGTATAAACCAGTAACAGCTCCCAATACATAGTAATATTCCCAGTACAGACCAGTAACACTCCAGTATGGCCCAGTAATGGCTCCCAGTATACACCAGTATGGCCCAGTAACACTCCCAGTATAAACCAGTAACAGCTCCCAATACATAATAACATTCCCAGTATAAACCAGTAATGGCTCCCAGTACAGACCCATCATGGCTCCCAGTATGGCCCAGTAACAGCTCCCAGTATAAACCAGTAACAGCTCCCAGTATAGACCAGTCATGGCTCCCAGTATAAACCAGTATAGCCCAGTACCAGCTCCCAGTACAGACCAGTACAGACCAGTACAAACCAGTACAAACCAGTAACAGCCCCCAGCACAAACCAGCACAAACCAGTACAAACCAGTACCAGCCCCCAGTACAAACCAGTACAGCCCCCAGTACACACCAGTACAGACCAGTACACACCAGTACAGCCCAGTACAGACCAGTACAAACCAGACCAGTACAAACCAGTATAAACCAGTGCCATACTGGGAACATCCCCCCCTTCCCCACTGTTGCCAATCCTGGGGGAACTTTGGGGTGAATTTGGGAGATTTTGGGGTGGTCTGGGGGGATTTTGGGATATTTTGGGATATTTTGGGATATTTTTGGGGTAAATTTTGGGGTGAATTTGGGATATTTTTGGGGTGCATTTTGGGATATTTTGGGATATTTTTAGGGTGGATTTTGGGGTGATTTTGGGATATTTTTGGGGTGCATTTTGGGATATTTTTGGGATATTATTGAGGCGTATTTTTGGGGTGATTTTGGGATATTTTGGGATATTTTACAGATAGTTTGGGGGTGTATTTTGGGGTGTATTTTGGGATATTTCTGGGATATTATCGAGGTTTATTTTGGGGTGAATTTGGGATATTTCTGGGATATTATCGAGGTTTATTTTGGGGTGAATTTGGGATATTTTTGGGTGTATTTTGGGGTGATTTTGGGATGTTTTTGGGGTGTATTTCAGGATATTATTGGGGTGAATTTTTGGGGTGATTTTAGGATATTTCTGGGATATTTTTGGGGTGTATTTTGGGGTGATTTGGGGATATTTTTCGGATATTTTGGGATATGATTGAGTCGTATATTTGAGTTGATTTTGGGATATTTTTAGGGTGATTTTGGAATATTTTTGGGGGTACTTTGGGATATTTTTGAGGTGATTTTGGGATATTTCTGGGATATTTTTGGGGTGTATTTTGGGGTGATTTAGGGACACCTTTGGGGTGTAATTTGGGGTGTATTTGGGGATATTTCTGGGATATTATCGAGGTGTATTTTGGGGTGATTTTGGGATATTTCGGGATATTATTGGGGTGTATTTTTGGGTGATTTTGGGATATCTTTGGGGTGTATTTTGGAATATTTTTAAGGTGATTTTGGGATATTTCTGGGATATTTTGGGGGTGTATTTTGGGGTGATATTGGGATATTTTTGGGGTGTAATTTGGGCTGTATTTCGGGATATTTTTGGGATATTTTGGGGGTGAATTTTGGGGTGATTTTGGGATATTTTTGGGATATTTTGGAATATTTTTGGGGGGTATTTTGGGATATTTTTGAGGTGATTTTGGGGTGATTTAGGGATATTTTGGGGTGGTTTTTTTGCCGTTTTTGGGTTATTTTCAGCCCGTTTCAGATGGCCACGGAGTTCTCAATGTTCTCGGGGTCCAGGTAGGGGTAGAGCTATTTTGGGGTGAATTTGGGATATTTTGGGGATGTATTTTGGGCTATTTTAGGGATATTATTGGGGTGTATTTTGGGGTGATATTGGGATATTTTTGGAATATTTTTGGGTAGATTTTGGGATATTTTGGGGGTGTATTTTGGGGTGATTTTGGGATATTTTGGGGATGTATTTTGGGATATTTTAGGGATATTATTGGGGTGTATTTTGGGGTGATTTAGGGATACCTTTGGGGTGTATTTTGGGATATTTCTGGGATATTTCTGGGCTGTATTTTGAGATATTTTTGGGGTGATTTAGGGATATTTTGGGGATGTATTTTGGGATATTTTAGGGATATTATTGGGGTGTATTTTGGGGTGATATTGGGATATTTTTGGAATATTTTTGGGTAGATTTTGGGATATTTTGGGGGTGTATTTTGGGGTGATTTTGGGATATTTTGGGGATGTATTTCGGGCTATTTTAGGGATATTGTCGAGGTGTATTTTGTGGTGATTTTGGGATATTTTTGGGGTTATTTTGGGGTTATTTTGGGATGATTTTGGTGCATTTTTGGGTTATTTCGATGCCGTTTCAGATGGCCACGCTGTTCTCGATGTTGGCGGGGTCCAGGTAGGGGTAGGGCCGCTCCAGTCCCGCGTTCCGGGCGCGGATCTCGCGAGAGATTCGGCGGAGGCGGCGCCGGAAGCGACGAATCAGAGCGAGGGGCGGGGCCTCGGTGAAGTGACGGTCGGGAAAATGGCCCAGGGGGCGCTGCGGAGCAAAGCGGGGCACTGGGAAAACTGGGAGCGAAACTGGGAGCACTGGGAGGGCAAACTGGGAGCACTGGGAGGGCAAACTGGGGTTACTGGGAGCACTGGGAGGGCAAACTGGGAGCACTGGGAGCGAAACTGGGGGTACTGAGAGCACTGGGAGGGCAAACTGGGGGTACTGGGAGCACTGGGAAAACTGGGAGCGCAAACTGGGAGCACTGGGAGGGCAAACTGGGAGCACTGGGAGCGCAAACTGGGAGCACTGGGAGCACTGGGAGCACTGGGAGCGCAAATTGGGGGTACTGGGAGCACTGGGAGGGCAAACTGGGAGCACTGGGAGCGCAAACTGGGAGCACTGGGAGCACTGGGAGCGCAAACTGGGGGTACTGGGAGCACTGGGAGCACAAACTGGGAGCACTGGGAGCACAAACTGGGAGCACTGGGAGCACAAACTGGGAGCACTGGGAGCACTGGGAGGGCAAACTGGGAGCACTGGGAGCGCAAACTGGGGGTACTGGGAGGGCAAACTGGGAGCACTGGGAGCACTGGGAGGGCAAACTGGGAGCGAAACTGGGGGTACTGGGGTTACTGGGAGGGCAAACTGGGAGCACTGGGAGCACTGGGAGCGCAAACTGGGAGCACTGGGAGCACTGGGAGGGCAACTGGGGTTACTGGGAGCGCAGACTGGGGTTACTGGGAGCACTGGGAGGGCAAACTGGGAGCACTGGGAGCACTGGGAGTGAAACTGGGGCTACTGGGAGCACTGGGAGGGCAAACTGGGGTTACTGGGAGCGCAAACTGGGAGCACTGGGAGCACTGGGAGCGCAAACTGGGAGCACTGGGAGCACTGGGAGGGCAAACTGGGGGCACTGGGAGCACTGGGAGCACTGGGAGCACTGGGAGCGCAAACTGGGAGCACTGGGAGCACTGGGAGGGCAAACTGGGGGTACTGGGAGCACTGGGAGGGCAAACTGGGGTTACTGGGAGCACTGGGAGCGCAAACTGGGGGTACTGGGAGCACTGGGAGGGCAAACTGGGAGCACTGGGAGCACTGGGAGGGCAAACTGGGAGCACTGGGAGCACTGGGAGGGCAAACTGGGAGCACTGGGAGGGCAAACTGGGAGCACTGGGAGCACTGGGAGGGCAAACTGGGAGCACTGGGGGCACTGGGAGCGCAAACTGGGAGCACTGGGAGCACTGGGAGGGCAACTGGGGTTACTGGGAGCGCAGACTGGGGTTACTGGGAGCACTGGGAGGGCAAACTGGGAGCACTGGGAGCACTGGGAGCGAAACTGGGGCTACTGGGAGCACTGGGAGCACTGGGAGGGCAAACTGGGGTTACTGGGAGCACTGGGAGCGCAAACTGGGAGCACTGGGAGCACTGGGAGCGCAAACTGGGAGCACTGGGAGCGAAACTGGGCATACTGGGAGCACTGGGAGCACTGGGAGGGCAAACTGGGGTTACTGGGAGCACTGGGAGCACTGGGAGCGTGAACTGGGAGCACTGGGAGGGCAAACTGGGAGCACTGGGAGCTCAAACTGGTGTTACTGGGGTTACTGGGAGCACTGGGGTGGGTTTGGGTTATTTTGGGGAGGGGTCTCAGGGTTTTGGGTTATTTTGGGTGGGTTTTGGGTGGGCTTGGGTCAGTTTTGGGTCAGTTTTGGGTGGGTTTTTGGTGGGTTTGGGTTGGATTATTCAGGTTTTTGGTTGGGTTATTTTGGGGAGGGGTCTCATTAATTTGGGTTGGGGTCTCACCATGTCCATGGGCTCGTTCCTGAGCACCCAGAGCACGGCCAGGGAATGGTTTTGGGTGGGTTTTGGGTGGGTTTGGGTCAGTTTTGGGTGGGTTTGGGTTGGATTATTCGGGTTTTTGGGTGGGTTATTTTGGGGAGGGGTCTCACAGGGGTTCATTAATTCGGGTTGGGGTCTCACCATGTCCATGGGCTCGTTCCTGAGCACCCAGAGAACGGCCAGGGGTCGGTTTTGGGTGGGTTTGGGTCAGTTTTGGGTCAGTTTTGGGTGGATTTTTGGTGGGTTTGGGTTGAATTATTCGGGTTTTTGGGTTGGGTTATTTTGGGGAGGGGTCCCACAGGGGTCTCACTAATTTGGGGAGGGGTCTCGCCATGTCCATGGGCTCGTTCCTGAGCACCCAGAGCACGGCCAGGGGATGGATTGGGTGGCTTTGGGTCAGTTTTGCGTCAGTTTTGGGTGGATTTGGGTGGGTTTCGGGTGCATTATTTGGGGTTTTGGGTGGGTTATTTTGGGGAGGGGTCTCATAGCGGTTCATTAATTTGGGTTGGGGTCTCACCATGTCCATGGGCTCGTTCCTGAGCACCCAGAGCAGGGCTTGGGGTCGGTTTTGGGTGGGTTTTGGGTGGGTTTCAGTCAGTTTTTGGTGGGTTTGGGTTGGGTTATTTTGGGGAGGGGTCCCACAGGGGTTCATTAATTTGGGTTGGGGTCTCACCATGTCCATGGGCTCGTTCCTGAGCACCCAGAGCAGGGCCAGGGAATGGTTTTGGGTGGGTTTTGGGTGAATTTGGGTCAGTTTTGGGTGTGTTATTCAGGTTTTTGCTGGGTTTTGGGTGGGTTATTTTGGGGAGGGGTCCCACGGGGGTTCATTAATTTGGGTTGGGGTCTCACCATGTCCATGGGCTCGTTCCTGAGCACCCAGAGCACGGCCAGGGGATGGATTGGGTCCGTTTTAGGTCAGTTTTGGGTGGGTTTCAGTCGGTTTTGGGTGCGTTATTTGGGGTTTTGGGTGGGTTATTTTGGGGAGGGGTCCCACGGGGGTTCATTAATTCGGGCTGGGGTCTCACCATGTCCATGGGCTCGTTCCTGAGCACCCAGAGCACGGCCAGCACCGTGGCCGAGGTGTTCATGGCCGGCAGAGCCTCCAGGAAGTCCCGCTCGGACAGCGCGGCCTTGGCCTGGGGGGGCGGCGCCCGCATGGCGGCCGGGGCGTTCGGGGGGAACGCCGAGAGCTCGAACTGCCAAAAACGGGGAGAGAGACCCCCGAAATGGGGACGGGGACCCCCGAAATGGGGAGAGAGACCCCCGAAATGGGGACAGGGACCCCCGAAATGGGGATGGGGACCCCGGAAATGGGGAGAGGGACACCGAAAGTGGGGAGAGGGAACCCGGAAATGGGGAGGGGGACTCCGGAAATGGGGAGGGGGACCCCCGAAATGGGGAGGGGGACCCCGGAAATGGGGAGGGGGACCCCGGAAATGGGGAAAGGGAGCCCGGAAATGGGAGAGGGACACCGGAAATGGGGAGGGGGATCCCAGAAATGGGGAGGGATCCCGGAAATGGGGAGAGGGACCCCAAAAGTGAGAGAGATCAAACTGAGCAAAAATGGGAAAAGAGACCCAAAAAATGGGGATGGGGACCCCAGAAATGGGGAGAGAGACCCCGGAAATGGGGAGGGGGACCCCCGAAATGGGGAGAGGGACCCCGGAAATGGGGATGGGGACCCCGGAAATGGGGAGGGGGACCCCGGAAATGGGGAGAGGGACCCCCGAAATGGGGAGAGGGACCCCGGAAATGGGAGAGGGACACCGGAAATGGGGAGGGGGACCCCGGAAATGGGGAGGGGGACCCCAAAGTGAGAGAGATCAAACTGAGCAAAAACGGGAAAAGAGACCCAAAAAATGGGGAGAGGGACCCCAGAAATGGGGAGAGAGACCCCGGAAATGGGGAGGGGGACCCCCGAAATGGGGAGAGGGACACCGGAAATGGGGAGAGGGAACCCGGAAATGGGGAGAGAGACCCCGGAAATGGGGAGGGGGAACCCGGAAATGGGGGGAGAGACCCCGGAAATGGGGATGGGGACTCCCGAAATGGGGACGGGGACCCCGGAAATGGGGAGAGGGACACCGGAAATGGGGAGAGGGAGCCCGGAAATGGGGAGGGGGCGCCCGCATGGCGGCCGGGGCGTTCGGGGGGAACGCCGAGAGCTCGAACTGCGGGAAACGGGGAGAGAGACCCCCGAAATGGGGAGAGAGACCCCCGAAATGGGGAGAGGGACCCCGGAAATGGGGAGGGGGACACCGGAAATGGGGAGGGGGACACCGGAAATGGGAAAGGGGAGCCCGGAAATGGGGAGAGGGACACCGGAAATGGGGAGGGGGAGCCCGGAAATGGGGAGGGGGAACCCGGAAATGGGGAGGGGGACCCCGGAAATGGGGAGAGGGACCCCGGAAATGGGAGGGGGACCCCGGAAATGGGGAGGGGGAGCCCGGAAATGGGGAGAGGGACCCCAAAGTGAGAGAGATCAAACTGAGCAAAAATGGGAAAAGAGACCCAAAAAATGGGGATGGGGACCCCAGAAATGGGGAGAGAGACCCCCGAAATGGGGAGAGGGACCCCGGAAATGGGGAGGGGGACCCCGGAAATGGGGAGGGGGACACCGGAAATGGGGAGAGGGAGCCCGGAAATGGGAGAGAGAGACCCCGGAAATGGGGAGAGGGACACCGGAAATGGGGAGAGAGACCCCGGAAATGGGGAGAGGGAGCCCGGAAATGGGGAGGGGGACACCGGAAATGGGGAGGGGGAACCCGGAAATGGGGAGGGGGACCCCGGAAATGGGGAGAGGGACCCCGGAAATGAGGAGAGAGACCCCAAAAATGGGGGGAGAGACCCCCAAAATGGGGAGGGGGACCCCGGAAATGGGGATGGGGACCCCAATGTCAGACTGTTCAAACTGGCCAAAAACAGGAAAACAGACCCAAAATATCAGAGGAACCCCCCGGGCCCTCCCCAAATCCCCCCAGCGCCCCAAAACTGCTTCAAGGTGTGGGGTCAGGGGTCAGTTGGGGTCAGTGGTCACTCTGGTCAGTGGTCACTCTGGTCAGTACCTGGCCGCTGTTGGTGGCCGCGTGGTGGGCGGAGCAGGTGTAGATCACGGTGGGTCAGTGTGGGTCAGTGGTCAGTGTGAGGGGTCAGTGGTCACTGTGAGGGGTCAGTGGTCACTCTGGTCAGTGGTCACTGTGAAGGGTCAGTGGTCAGTGGTCACTCTGGTCACTCTGGTCAGTACCTGGCCGCTGTTGGTGGCCGCGTGGTGGGCGGAGCAGGTGTGACCAGTGTGGGTCACTGTAGGTCAATGGTCACTATGAGGGGTCAATGGTCACTCTGGTCAGTGGTCAGTGTGAGGGGTCAATGGTCACTATGAAGGGTCAGTGGTCACTCTGGTCAGTGGTCAGTGTGGTCACTGTGAGGGGTCAGTGGTCACTCTGGTCAGTGGTCACTATGAGGGGTCAGTGGTCAGTGGTCAGTACCTGGCCACTGTTGGTGGCCGCGTGGTGGGCGGAGCAGGTGTAGATCACGGTGGGTCAGTGTGGGTCAATGGTCAGTGTGAGGGGTCAGTGGTCAGTGTGGTCAGTGTGAGGGGTCAGTGGTCACTCTGGTCAGTGGTCAGTACCTGGCCGCTGTTGGTGGCCGCGTGGTGGGCGGAGCAGGTGTAGATCACGGTGGGTCAGTGTGGGTCAGTGGTCACTGTGAGGGGTCAATGGTCACTGTGAGGGGTCAGTGGTCAGTGGTCACTCTGGTCAGTGGTCACTCTGGTCAGTGGTCACTCTGGTCACTGTGGTCAGTGGTCAGTACCTGGCCGCTGTTGGTGGCCGCGTGGTGCGCAGAGCAGGTGTGACCAGTGTGGGTCAGTGTGTATCAATGGTCACTATGAGGGGTCAGTGGTCAGTGGTCACTCTGGTCAGTGGTCAGTACCTGGCCGCTGTTGGTGGCCGCGTGGTGGGCGGAGCAGGTGTAGATCACGGTGGTGACGAAGGTGACGAGGCCCCGCACGGAGTCCAGGCGGGAGGGGACACCTGGGCAAGGGACAGCCGGGGTCACCTGAGGGCACCTGAGGGGGCACCTGTGCCCACCTGAACCCACCTGTGCCCACCTGAGGGGTCACCTGAGCCCACCTATGCACACCTGAACCCACCTGTGCCCACCTGTGCCCACCTGAGGGCACCTGTGCACACCTGAACCCACTTAAGGAGGTGCCTGTGCCCACTTAAACCCACCTGAACCCACCTGTGCCCACCTGAGGGGTCACCTGTGCCCCCCGAGCCCACCTGAGGAGTCACCTGAACCCACCTGAGCCCACCTGAGCTCACCTGTGCACACCTGTGCCCACCTGTGAGACCACCTGAGGAGTCACCTGAGCCCATCTGTGCTCACCTGAGGGGTCACCTGTTCCCACCTGTGCCCACCTGAACCCACCTGTGCCCACCTGAGGAGTCACCTGAGCCCACCTGTGCCCATGTAAACCTACCTGTGCCCACCTGAGCCCACCTGTGCTCACCTGTGCCCACCTGAACCCACCTGAGGGGTCACCTGTGCCCACCTGAGCTCCTCCTGCCCAGGAAGCCCCTGGTGAAGATTTCGCCCACCCAGGCCTGGAGCTCGGGGTCCTCCTGGACAGCGGCGTCACAGGGATAGAACAGGGACAGGACACCGGTGACAAACCTGGGGACAGCAATGGGGACAGCAGTGTCACACGGATAGTACAGGGCCAGGACACCGGTGACAAACCTGGGGACATTGGGGACAGTACAGGGACAGCGGCGTCACACGGATAGTACAGGGACACGACACCCGTGACAAACCTGGGGACAGCAATGGGGACAGGGGCGTCACACGGATAGTACAGGGCCAGGACACCGGTGACAAACCTGGGGACAGTGGGGACAGGGCCAGGACAGCGGTGACAAACCTGGGGACAGCAATGGGGACAGTGGGGACAGTGGTGTCACACGGATAGTACAGGGACAGCACACCGGTGACAAACCTGGGGACAGTGGGGACAGGGATAGTACAGGGACAGGACACCGGTGACAAACCTGGGGACACCAATGGGGACAGGGACAGGACACCGGTGACAAACCTGGGGACATTGGGGACAGGGACAGGACACCAGTGACAAACCTGGGGACACTGGGGACACGGATAGTACAGGGACAGGACACCGGTGACAAACCTGGGGACAGTGGGGACATCAGTGGGGACATTGGGGACAATGGTGTCACACGGATAGTACAGGGACAGGACACCGGTGACAAACCTGGGGACAATGGGGACAGTGGGGACAGTGGGGACATTGGGGGGATTGGAGACATTGGGGACATTGGGGGACACAGGAGACATTGGGGACATTGAGGGGACATTGAGGGTCTCAGGATGATGTCCCCAGGTGTCCCCACCTGCGGATGGCCCACCACACCTTGGTGGCCTGGGGACATTGGGGACATTGGGGACATTGAGGGACATTGGGGGGATTGGGGACATCGAGGGGACATTGAGGGGATTGGGGACATTGGGGGGATTGGGGACATTGGGGACATTAATGGGGACATTGAAGGTCCCAGGGCGGTGTCCCCACCTGCGGATGGCCCGCCACACCTTGGTGGCCTGGGGACATTAATGGGGACATTGGGGGGATTGGGGACATTGGGGACATTAATGGGGACATTGAGGGTCCCATGGCGGTGTCCCCACCTGCGGATGGCCCGCCACACCTTGGTGGCGTCGCTGCCGAAGTGGTGGCGCTTGGTGGCCGCCACCCCGCGGTGTCGCAGGTCCCGCGGCAGCACCAGCGAGCGCCAGCGCAGCGCCCGCAGCCCCCCGCGCCACCAGCGCCAGCAGCCCCCGCCGGCCCAGCGCCACCGCCTGGGGACACCGAGGGGACATTGGGGACATCGCGGGGACACCGGAATCCCGCCCAAAATCCCAAAAATCCAGCCCAAATCCCACCCAAAATCCGGTAATTCCCACCCAAACCCCGCCCCATCGGTGCCAGGAGCCCCCGCCAGCGCCAGGCCCAGCGCCACCGCCTGGGGACACCGAGGGGACATTGGGGACATCGCGGGGACACCGGAATCCCGCCCAAAATCCCGAAATTCCCACCCAAAATCCCAAAATTCCAGCCCCAAATCCCGGTAATTCTACCCCAAACCCCGCCCCATCGGTGCCAGGAGACCCCGCCCACCCAGCGCCACCGCCTGGGGACACCGAGGGGGACATTGGGGACACTGAGGGGACATCGGAATCCCACCCAAAATCCCGAAAATCCCACCCAAAATCCCAAAATTCCAGCCCAAAATCCGGTAATTCCAACCCCAAAATCCGGTAATTCTACCCCAAACCCCGCCCCATCGGTGCCAGGAGCCCCCGCCGGCCCAGCGCCACCGCCTGGGGACACCGAGGGGACACCGAGGGGACATCGCGGGGACACCGAAATCCCACCCAAAATCCCAAAATTCCAGCCCAAATCCAACCCAAAATCCGATAATTCTACCCCAAACCCCACTCCACTGGTGCCAGGAGACCCCGCCCACTGCCTGGGGACACCGAGGGGACATCGCGGGGACACCAAAATCCCACCCAAAATCCCAAAATTCCCACCCAAAATCCCGCAATTCCAGCCCAAAATCCGGTAATTCCAGCCCAAATTCACCAAAATCCCGCAATTCCAACCCAAATTCAGCCTAAATCCCACCCAAAATCCGATAATTCCCACCCAAACCCCGCCCCATTGGTGCCGGGAGACCCCGCCCACTGCCTGGGGACATTGGGGACACCGAGGGGACATCGCGGGGACACCAAAATCCCACCCAAAATCCCAAAATTCCCGCCCAAAATCCCAAAATTCCCGCCCAAAATCCCACCCAAAATCTGATAATTCTACCCCAAACCCCGCCCCATTGGTGCCAGGAGACCCCGCCCACCGCCTGGGGACACCGAGGGGACATTGGGGACACCGAGGGGACATCGCGGGGACACCAAAATCCCACCCAAAATCCCAAAATTCCCACCCAAAATCCCGCAATTCCAGCCCAAAATCCGGTAATTCCAGCCCAAATTCACCAAAATCCCGCAATTCCAACCCAAATTCAGCCTAAATCCCACCCAAAATCTGATAATTCTACCCCAAGCCCCGCCCCATCGGTGCCAGAAGACCCCGCCCACCGCCTGGGGACATTGGGGACAATGAGGGGACATCGGGGGGGACACCAAAATCCCACCCAAAATCCCAAAATTCCCGCCCAAATTCCACCCAAAATCCCAAAATTCCCGCCCAAAATCCCAAAATTCCCGCCCAAATCCCCCCCAAAATCCGAGAATTCTACCCCAAACCCCGCCCCACCAAGCCCCGCCCCCTGTGCCCCCTCCCCATTATTGCCCAATTGAAGCCCCCAGACCCCCCAATTCCCCCAGTGTCCCCCCTTTATTGCCATATTGAAGCCCCCAGACCCCTCAGAGCCCCCAGACCCCCCCCATTATTGCCCTATGGAAAGCCCCCAGACCCTCCATGCCCCCCAGTGCCCCCCCCTTACCCAACTGAAGCCCCCAGACCCCCAATTCCCCCGTGCCCCCCCCATTATTACCCAATCGAAGCCCCCCATGCCCCCCCATTATTACCCTATGGAAGCCCCCAGACCCTCCATATCCCCGGTGCCCCCCCCCTTACCCTATGGAAGCCCCCAGACCCCTCAGAGCCCCCAGACCCCTCCCCATTATTACCCACTCAAAGACCCCCCCGGTGCCCCCCCCCCATTATTACCCAATTGAAGCCCCCAGACCCCTCAGAGCCCCCAGACCCCCCCCATTATTACCCTGTCAAAGACCCCCCAGTGCCCCCATTATGACCCAATTGAAGCCCCCAGACCCCCCAATTCCCCCTGCGCCCCCCCATTATTACCCAATCAAAGCCCACCGCCGTGCCCCCCCCGTACCCAATTAAAGCCCCCAGACCCCCAAATTCCCCAGACCCCCCCCATTATTACCCAATCGAAGCCCCCAGACCCCCCCCATTATTACCCATTGAAGCCCCCAGACCCCCAATTCCCCCAGTGTCCCCCTCCCCCCCATTATTAACCAATTAAAGCCCCCAGACCCCCAATTCCCCCTGTGCCCCCCCTTACTCTATTGAAGCCCCCAGACCCCCAATTCCCCCAGTGTCCCCCCCCCATTATTACGCAATTGAAGCCCCCAGACCCCCAATTCCCCTAGTGTCCCACCCCCCATTATTACCCAATCAAAGACCCCCCATATCCCCCCCCATTATTACCCAATCGAAGCCCCCAGACCCCTCAGAGCCCCCAGTGTTCCCCCATATCCCCCCCCATTATTGCCCAATCGAAGCCCCCAGACCCTCCATATCCCCAGTGCAGCCCCCATTATTACCCTATGGAAGCCCCCAGACCCCTCAGAGCCCCCAGACCCCTCAGAGCCCCCAGCCCCCCCCCATTTTTACCCGGTCAAAGACCCCCCCGGGGTTGAGCAGGAAGCGCCGGGCGAGGGCCCCGATCTGCACCGTGAACCGGGTGTGGGGGATGAGCAGCTGCAGAGGGGCAATTAACGGGGCAATTAACGGGGCAATTAATGGGGCAATTAACAGGGCACCGTGAACCGGGTGTGGGGGATGAGCAGCTGCGGAGGGGCAATTAACGGGGCAATTAACGGGGCAATTAATGGGGCACTGTGAACCGGGTGTGGGGGATCAGCAGCTGGGGAGGGGCAATTTATGGGGCAATTAATGGGGAGGGGGCACCAGGATTTTTTGGGGTTTGAGGATTTTTGGGATTTGGGGATTTTTGGAGTTTGGGGTTTTTGGGATTGGGGGTTTTTGGGTTTTGGGGTTTTTGTGGTTTGAAGATTTTGGGGTTTGGGGATTTGGGGTTTTTGGGTTTTGGGGTTTTTGGGATTTGGGGTTTTTGGGGTTTGGGGATTTGGGGTTTTGGGATTTGGGTTTTTGGGGTTTGGGGATTTTGGGGTTAGGTGGTTTCGGTGTTTCAGACCAGGATTTTTTGGGGATTTTTTTGATTTTTGACCTTTCTGACCGGGATTTTTTGGGATTTCTGTGTTTTGGGGTTACCTTGAAGAGCGGGTGCTGCGGGTTGGCCTTTCAGACCGGGATTTTTTTATTTTTTGACCTTTCAGAATGGGATTTTTTTGGGATTTTTTTTGGGTTTTGGTGTTTCAGACCGGGATTTTTTGGGAATTTTTTTTGTTTTTTGACCTTTCACAGCGGGATTTTTTGGGATTTTGGGATTTTTAGGGTTACCTTGTAGAGCGGGTGCTGCGGTTTGGGGTTTCACAGTGGGATTTTTTTGGGATTTTTTGGGATTTCTGTGTTTTAGGGTTACCTTGAAGAGCGGGTGCTGCGGTTTAGGGTTTTGGCCTTTCAGACTGGGATTTTTTGGGGATTTTTTTATTTTTTGACCTTTCAGACTGGGATTTTTTGGTGTTTCAGACCGGGATTTTTTGGGATTTTTGTGTTTCAGACCGGGATTTTTTGGGATTTTTGGATTTTTGGGGTTACCTTGAAGAGCAGGTGCTGTGGTTTGGTGTTTCACACTGGGATTTTTTGGGGTTTTTGGGATTTCTGTGTTTTTAGGGTTACCTTGTAGAGCGGGTGCTGCGGTTTGGGGTTTTGACCTTTCAGACTGGGATTTTTTGTTTTTTAGTGTTTCAGACCGGGATTTTTTGGGATTTTTGTGTTTCAGACCGGGATTTTTTGGGGATTTTTTGTTTCAGACCGGGAGTTTTTGGGATTTTTTGGTTTTTAGTGTTTCAGACCGGGATTTTTTGGGGTTTTGTGTTTAGGGTTACCTTGTAGAGCGGGTGCTGCGGTTTGGGGTTTTGACCTTTCAGATCGGGATTTTTTGGTTTTTAGTGTTGCAGACCGGGATTTTTTGGGATTTTTGTGTTTCACACCGGGATTTTTTGGGATTTCTGTGTTTAGGGTTACCTTGAAGAGCGGGTGCTGCGGGTTGGGGTTTTGACCTTTCAGACTGGGATTTTTTGGTTTTTAGTGTTTCAGAGCAGGATTTTTTGGGATTTTTGCATTTTTAGGGTTACCTTGAAGAGCGGGTGCTGCAGTTTGGTGTTTCAGAGTGGGATTTTTTGGGATTTTTTTGGGGTTTTGACCCTTCTGACTGGGATTTTTTGGGATTTTTGTGTTTCAGACTGGGATTTTTGTGTTTCACACTGGGATTTTTTTGGGATTTTTGGGGTTTTTTTAGGGTTACCTTGAAGAGCGGGTGCTGCGGGTTGGGATTTTGACCTTTCAGACCGGGATTTTTTGGTTTTTTGTGTTTCAGAGCAGGATTTTTTTGGGTTTTTGGGATTTCTGTGTTCGAGGTTACCTTGTAGAGCGGGTGCTGCGGGGGCAGCTGGCGCAGCGTGGCCAGGGCGAACACCTCTCCCAGCAGGTGAGCCCGCAGCAGGTGCGTGAGGCCCTCGTGCACCTGGAACTCAGCGCTGCGCACCCAGGCCTTGGCCAGTGCCCACAGCCACGGCGGGTCCTGGGGCAGGAACACTGGGGATGCAGGGCCGGGGTCCTGGGACAGCTGGGGAACCCCAAAAATGGTCAGGGAACCCCGAAATCCATCAAAAAGGACACCCCCAAAACGGTCAAAAGGGACCCCAAACTTTCAGTGAGGACCCGAAATGTTCATACCCCAAAAGGCTCAAATAGAAGTGCAAAGGTTCATAAGAAATCCCAAAAAGTTCATAAAGAACCCCAAAAATGGTCAGGGGAACACCAAAAGGGTCAGAGGAACCCCTAAAGGGGCAGGTGGAACCCAAAAAAGAACACCCCAAAATCCTCACAGGGACCCCAAACTGTCAGAGGAACCCGAAATGTTCAGAGCCCAAAAGGGTCAAAGGGAACCCAAAAGGGTCAGGGGGAACCTGAACCATGAGAGGGACCCCAAAAGGGTCAGGGGAACCCCAAAAAACCGTCAAGGGAACCCCAAAAATGGTCAAAAGGACACCCCAAAACGGTCAAAGGGACCCCAAATGGTGCACCCAGGCCTTGGCCAGTGCCCACAGCCACAGCGGGTCCTGGGGCAGGAATACTGGGGACTGGGGACCCGGCTCCTGGGACAGCTGGGGAGCACCAAAAACAGTCAGAGAACCCCGAAATCCATCAGGGGAACCCAAAATCCATCAGGGAACCCCAAAATCCGTCAAAAAGGACACCCCAAAACAGTCAAAAGGGACCCTAAATAGGCAGGGGTACCCGAAATGTTCATATCTCAAACGGAACCCAAAAGGGTCAGGGAACCCAAAATCAGCCAGGGAACCCCGAAATCAGGCAGAGAACCCCAAAATGGGCACCCCAAAATCTTCACTGGGACCCCAAATGGGCTGGGGAACCCCAAAATCCGTCAAAAAGGGCACCCCAAAACCATCACAGGGACCCCAAATTGTCAGCAAGAACCCGAAATGTTTGTACCCCAAAAGGAACCCAGAAAGGTCAAAGGGAACCCCAAAGGATCAGGGGATCCGAAAATGGGCACCCCAAAACCATCACAGGGACCCCAAATGGGCTGGGGATCCCAAAAGGGTCAGGGGAACCCCAAAAATGGTCAAAAGGACACCCCAAAATGGTCAGACGGACCCCAAACTGTCAGGGAGAACCCAAAATGTTCAGAGCCCAAAAGGGTCAAAGGGAACCCAAAAGGGTCAGAGGGAACCTGAAAGGGAAGGCGATCCCAAAAGGGTCAGGAGAACCCCGAAAATTGTCAAAAAGGACACCCCAAAAGGGTCAAAGGGACCCCAAATGGATCAGGGGAACCCAAAATGTTTGTACCCCAAAAGGAACCCAGAAAGGTCAAAGGGAACCCAAAAGGGTCAGAGAACCCCAAAATCGGTCAAAAGGACACCCCAAAAGGGTCAAAAGGGACCCTACATGGGCAGGGGGAACCCGAAATGTTCAGAGCCCAAAAGGGTCAAAGGGAACCCAAAAGGGTGAAGAGGAAACTGAAAGGGAAGGGGATCTCAAAAAGGGGCAGGGGAACCTCAAAAATAGTCAAAAAGGGCACGGGCACCCCAAAATGGGCAAAAGGGACCCCAAATGGATCAGGGGAACCCGAAATGTTTGTACCCCAAAAGGAACCCAGAAAGGTCAAAGGGAACCCCAAAAATGGTCAAAAGGACACCCCAAAATACTCAAAAGGGACCCCAAAAACGGTCAGGGAACCCCGAAGTGGGCACCCCGAAATCCTCACAGGGACCCCAAATGGATCAGGGGAACCCAAAATGTTCATATCTCAAAGAAAGGTCAAAGGGAACCCCAAAATTCGTCAGGGAACCCCGAAATGGGCACCCCAAAACCATCACAGGGACCCCCAAACTGTCAGTAAGAACCTGAAATGTTTGTACCCCCAAAAGGAACCCAGAAAGGTCAAAGGGAACCCCAAAGGATCAGGGGATCCCAAAATGGGCACCCCAAAACCCTCACAGGGACCCCAAATGGGCTGGGGAACCCCAAAAATGGTCAAAAGGACACCCAAAAAGGGTCAAAGGGACCCCAAAAGGGTCAGGGGGAACCTGAACCATGAGAGGGACCCCAAAAGGGGCAGGGGAACCCCAAAAATGGTCAGAGGAACCCCAAAATCCATCAGGGAACCCCAAAATGGGCACCCCAAAACCATCACAGGGACCCCAAAAAGGGTCAGGGGATCCCAAAGGTCAGCGTGGTTTTTTTTGGGGTGCCTTTTCAGCATTTTTGGGGTCATTTTTTTGGTTTTTGGGGTCGTTTTTTTCAGTTCTTGGGGTCGTTTTTTGGGGTTTTTGGGGTCGGTTTTTGGGGTCATTTTTTCAGTTTTTTGGGGTCATTTTTGGGGTTTTCTGGGGTTGTTTTTTTCAGTTTTTGGGGTGATTTTGGGGTCGTTTTTTCAGTTTTTGGGGTCCTTTTTTCATTTTTGGGGTGATTTTGGGTGTTTTTGGCTCACCTGGATGGCGAGGGGCAGCAGTTCCCCATCTCAGATTCCCCCCTGGTTTTGGGGTCGATTTTGGGGTTTTCTGGGTTTTTTTTTTTTCAGTTTTTGGGGTGATTTTTTTGGTTTTTGGGGTAGTTTTTTTCCGGTTTTGGGGTTGTCTGGGGTTGCTTTTTCATTTTTTTAGGTGATTTTTGGGTTTTTTTGGCTCACCTGGATGGTGAGGGGCAGCAGTTCCCCATTTCAGATTCCCCCCATTTTTGGGGTCAGTTTTGGGGTTTTTGGCGTCGAATTTTGGGATTGTTTGGGTCATTTTGGGGTCGTTTTTTTTTGGGTTTTTGGGGTCATTCTTTCAATTTTTGGGGTGATTTTTGGGGTCTTTGACTCACCTGGATGGCGAGGGGCTGCAGTTCCCCATTTCAGATTCCCCCCTGGTTTTGGGGTCGATTTTGGGGTTTTGGGGTCATTTTTGGGTTTTTGGGGTCATTTTTTCAGTTTTTGGGGTGATTTTTGGGGTTTTGGGGGTCGTCTTTTGGGGTTTTTGGGGTCGGTTTTTGGGGTAGTTTTTCCAGTTTTTGGGGTGAATTTGGGGCTTTCTGGAGTTGTTTTTTCAGTTTTTGGGGTCATTTTTTCGGTTTTTGGGGGTTTTGGGGTGGTTCTTTCATTTTCTGGGGTGATTTTTGGGATTTTGGGGTGGTTCTTTCATTTTCTGGGGTGATTTTGGGGTTTTTTGGCTCACCTGGATGGTGAGGGACAGCAGTTCCCCATTTCAGATCCCCCCTGGTTTTGGGCTCCGTTTTGGGGTTTTTGGGGTCGTCTTTCCAGTTTTTGGGTTTTTTGAGGTCGGTTTTGGGGGTTTTTGGGGTCGTTCTTTCAATTTTTGGGGGTTTTGGGGTGGTTCTTTCATTTTCTGGGGTGATTTTTGGGGTTTTTGGGGTGGTTCTTTCATTTTCTGGGGTGATTTTGGTGGTTTTTGGCTCACCTGGATGGCGAGGGGCAGCAGTTCCCCATTTCAGATCCCCCCTGGTTTTGGGCTCCGTTTTGGGGTTTTTGGGATCGTTTTCTCACTTTTTGGGGTAACTTTTGGGTTTTTTGGGGTCATTTCTTCGGTTTTTGGGGTTTTTGGGGTCGTTCTTTCATTTTCTGGGGTGATTTTGGTGTTTTTGGCTCACCTGGATGGCGAGGGGCAGCATCTCCCCCCATTCCCATTGGGAATCCCCCCTGCTCTCAGTGCCCCTATTTCAGATCCCCCCATTTTTTGGGGTCGGTTTTTGGGGTAGTTTTTTTTTCCGTTTTGGGGGTTTTTGGGGGCGTTCTTTCATTTTTTGGGGTGATTTTGGGGTTTCGGGCCACCTGGCTGGCCCAAAAACCCAACCTTTTGAGGTTTTTTGGGGTCGTTTTTGGGTTCGTTTTTTTTCGGTTTCTGGGGGTTTTGAGGTCGGTTTTGGGGGTTTTTGGGGTCGTTCTTTCATTTTCTGGGGTGATTTTTGGGGTTTTTGGGGTGGTTCTTTCATTTTCTGGGGTGATTTTTGGGGTTTTTGGGGTGGTTCTTTCACTTTCTGGGGTGGTTTTGGTGTTTTTTTGGCTCACCTGGATGGCGAGGGGCAGCATCTCCCCGTCGGGGCGCTGGTGCAGGAGGCACAGGGGGGCGGCCACGAAGGTGGGGCGGCCGTCGATGGTGGCGGTGGGGAGCCCCTGCAGCACCCCATAATCGGCCAGGTAGATGTTCCCTGCCTGGGGGCACCCCGAAATCAGGGGGACCCCAAAACCGGGGGGTACCCCCGGTCTCGGATCCCCCAAATCCTGTAAAACCCAAAAATCCCGGAAAAAACCCCGAAATTCTGAGAAAAAACCCCGAAATTC
>JANCRA010000369.1:0-54073 GCA_024362935.1 Setophaga petechia
TTCACTCCAGGTGGAAAAATAATGAGAATAAGCAGCAGAATTTTCCATTTCTTGATATTTAAATAAAATGTGCCCCTGTGTTAAAACCTGTTTGAATTCAGGAAAAGCAAAAGAAAAACCCAAACATTCCAAGCTTTGTTTCCTCAGGATAAATGGAACACAAAATTTCCTTTTTTCCCCAAATTCCTCATTGGCTTCTTATTGTTCTGAAGAAACCTCTTGAATTAAGATAAGAATTAAACTCGGAATTAAGATAACAATTAAAGAAATTAAAATGGATTCCAAATCCCGCAATGTTGATGCAGCCTTGGGAAAACTGAAAATCCTTGAAGGATTTCAAATCTCTTTGCAATTATCCCAAGAATTAAGAGGGCCAGGCTGGATTTATTTACTCCAGAAGATCTAAAAACTCTTTAATCCCTTCCTAGAAAGCAAGGAGAAAATTCTTAATTTCAAAAAACATCCCCAAAAATGCCAGTAGGATTCTCCCATGTTATCCCACAAAACAGCCATGGATATTTGAAGAGTGTCAGGACTTTTTTTTGCCACTTAAATTGGGATTTTAATGCTAAAAACAAAAGGATATTTGTTGATTTTCCAAGCTCAGCTTTGGAGACAAAAGGCAGAATGGGAACAGGATTTTTTTTATGGCCAAGAGGTGGAGAAAGGAGTGAGGAGAGAAGGAAAATAATATTAGGAAATTTAGAATATTTAGGAAAAATCCAGCTTGGATTTGTAGGATTCCTTACCTGGGAATATCCCAGGAGAAATTCCATGGGAAAACTTCCCAGGAGGAGCTGGGCTGAGCTTTGGGGTGCAGGGAAAAGATTTGAGGCAGTTTTGTGCTTTAAACTCAGCTTTACCTCCACAAAAAGCACTCAGAAAAAAACTCCCAAATTTCCCAAAGATTTGGGAAAGGATATAAAGGATATTCTCCCAAATTTCCCAAAGATTTGGGAAAGGATATAAAGGATATTCTCCCATATTTCCCAAAGTTTTGGGAAATTATATAAAGGATATTCTCCCATATTTCCCAAAGATTTGGGGAAGGATATAAAGGATATTCTCCCCTATTTCCCAAAGATTTGGGGAAGGATATAAAGGATATTCTCCCATATTTCCCAAAGATTTGGGAAAATTTTATAGAATGTAGAATATAGGAACTGATAAATGGCTTTTATAGAATGTAGAATATAGAAACTGATAAATGGCTTTTATAGAATATAGAAAGGATATAAAGGATATTCTCCCATATTTCCCAAAGATTTGGGAAAGGATATAAAGGATATAAAGGATATTCTCCCATATTCCCAAAGATTTGGGAAAGGATATAAAGGATATTCTCCCATATTTCCCAAAGGTTTGGGAAAGGATATAAAGGACATTCTCCCATATTTCCCAAAGTTTTGGGAAATTATATAAAGGATATACTCCCATATTTCCCAAGATTTGGGAAAGGATATAAAGGATACTCTCCCAAATTTCCCAAAGATTTGGGAAAGGATATAAAGGATATTCTCCCATATTTCCCAAAGATTTGGGAAAATTTTATAGAATGTAGAATATAGGAACTGATAAATGGCTTTTATAGAATATAGAAAGGATATAAAGGATATTCTCCCCATATTTCCCAAAGATTTGGGAAAGGATATAAAGGATATTCTCCCATATTTCCCAAAGGTTTGGGAAATGATATAAAGGACGTTCTCCCCTATTTCCCAAAGATTTGGGAAAATTTTATAGAATGTAGAATATAGGAACTGATAAATGGCTTTTATAGAATGTAGAATATAGAAACTGATAAATGGCTTTTATAGAATATAGAAAGGATATAAGGGATATTCTCCCCTATTTCCCAAAGATTTGGGAAAATTTTATAGAATGTAGAATATAGGAACTGATAATGGCTTTTATAGAATGTAGAATATAGAAACTGATAAATAGGTTTTATAGAATATAGAATATAGAAACTGATAAATGGCTTTTATAGAATATAGAAAGGATATAAAGGATATTCTCCCATATTTCCCAAAGATTTGGGAAAGGATATAAAGGACATTCTCCCATATTTCCAAAGATTTGGGAAAGGATATAAAGGATATTCTCCCATATTTCCCAAAGATTTGGGAAAATTTTATAGAATGTAGAATATAGGAACTGATAAATAGCTTTTATAGAATATAGAAAGGATATAAAGGACATTCTCCCATATTTCCCCAAAGATTTGGCAAAGGATATAAAGGATATTCTCCCATATTTCCCAAAGATTTGGGAAAGGATATAAAGGATATAAGGATATTCTCCCATATTTCCCAAAGATTTGGGAAAGGGTATAAAGGATATTCTCCCCTATTTCCCAAAGATTTGGGAAAGGATATAAAGGATATTCTCCCATATTTCCCAAAGATTTGGGAAAGGGTATAAAGGATATTCTCCCCTATTTCCCAAAGATTTGGGAAAGGATATAAAGGATATAAAGGATATTCTCCCATATTTCCCAAAGATTTGGGAAAGGATATAAAGGATATTCTCCCCTATTTCCCAAAGATTTGGGAAAGGATATAAAGGACATTCTCCCTTATTTCCCAGAGATTTGGGAAAGGATATAAAGGATATTCTCCCTTATTTCCCAAAGATTTGGGAAAATTTTATAGAATGTAGAATATAGGAACTGATAAATGGCTTTTATAGAATGTAGAATATAGGAACTGATAAATGGCTTTTATAGAATATAGAAAGGATATAAAGGATATTCTCCCATATTTCCCAAAGATTTGGGAAAGGGTATAAAGGATATTCTCCCATATTTCCCAAAGGTTTGGGAAAGGATATAAAGGATATTCTCCCATATTTCCCAAAGTTTTGGGAAATTATATAAAGGATATTCTCCCATATTTCCCAAAGATTTGGGAAATGATATAAAGGATATTCTCCCATATTTCCCAAAGATTTGGGAAATGATATAAAGGACGTTCTCCCCTATTTCCCAAAGATTTGGGAAAATTTTATAGAATGTAGAATATAGGAACTGATAAATGGCTTTTATATAATATAGAATATAGGAACTGATAAATGGCTTTTATAGAATGTAGAATATAGGAAATGATAAATGGCTTTTATAGAATATAGAAAGGATATAAGGGATATTCTCCCCTATTTCCCAAAGATTTGGGAAAGGATATAAAGGATATTCTCCCTTATTTCCCAAAGATTTGGGAAAATTTTATAGAATGTAGAATATAGGAACTGATAAATGGCTTTTATAGAATGTAGAATATAGAAACTGATAAATGGCTTTTATAGAATATAGAAAGGCTATAAAGGATATTCTCCCATATTTCCCAAAGATTTGGGAAAGGATATAAAGGATATTCTCCCATATTTCCCAAAGATTGGAAAAGGATATAAAGGACATTCTCCCATATTTCCCAAAGATTTGGGAAAGGATATAAAGGATATTCTCCCATATTTCCCAAAGATTTGGGACAGGATATAAAGGATATTCTCCCATATTTCCTTAAGATTTGGGAAAGGATATAAAGGACATTCTCCCATATTTCCCAAAGGTTTGGGAAAGGATATAAAGGATTTTCTCCCATATTCCCCAAAGATTTGGGGAAGGGTATAAAGGATATTCTCCCATATTTCCCAAAGATTTGGGAAAATTTTATAGAATGTAGAATATAGGAACTGATAAATGGCTTTTATAGAATATAGAATATAGGAACTGATAAATAGCTTTTATAGAATATAGAAAGGATATAAAGGATATTCTCCCATATTTCCCAGAGATTTGGGAAAGGATATAAAGGATATTCTCCCAAATTTCCCAAAGAGTTGGGAAAGGATATAAAGGACATTCTCCCGTATTTCCCAAAGATTTGGGAAAATTTTATAGAATGTAGAATATAGGAACTGATAAATGGCTTTTATAGAATGTAGAATATAGAAACTGATAAATAGCTTTTATAGAATATAGAAAGGATATAAAGGATATTCTCCCATATTTCCCAAAGATTTGGGAGAGATGAGAGATTTTTTTCCAGCTTTTTTGGAGGCTCAGCTGAATTTCTCTTTATTCCTGATGGGGCTCAGCAAAGCCGAGCGTGGGCAGCTGAGAGGGGCTTTCCCTTTGCATTTCCTGCATGCAAATTCATAAATCCAGAACATTTCATGGATTAATTTCCCAACCTGTGGGATAAACTGGCAGACATTGTTCACTGCTAAGCCTGAGCGACGTGGATCCCATTCCCCACATCCTCAAAAATGGATTTTATTGGAGACGAGGCAGATTTTGCCACCTCAGCTGAAATATTTTAGTGCTCAGAGTAAAAGCTCCGGGTTTTTAACAGCTTTAATTTTGCTTCAAAATATATTTGGGATGAGGGAAGGGATGTAAAATCATGGAATTATGGAATGGTTTGGGTTGGGAGGGAGATTAAAACTCATCCAGTGCCACCCCTGCCATGGCAGGGACCCCTTTCCCTGTCCCAGGTGCTCCCAGCCCCAAAGTCCAACCTGGCCTGGGACATTCCAGGGACCCAGGGGCAGCCACAGCTGCTCTGAACAATTTTATTTCCATAAAAATTGGGGAAAAAAACCCAAAATTCAAGTTAAAAATAACTTCAGGAATTTCTATTTTTAGTTGTTCTTCTTGCGTAACTTGTCCGGCTCTCTTGGCTCAAACTTCTCCCAGATTTTTCCATTCCAAGGATGGATCAATATCTTCATTATCATGTTATATTATCATTTTTTTAATTTTTATATTTACAATTTATATTTTATTTGGATTTATCTGCTCCCAGCTGAGGATGTCAAGGCCTGCTGTCCTGCAGAGATCCAGAATTCCTCTGGTTCCGTTCAAAATCGTTTGAACAATTTCAGGTCACTTCATTGTCACAGCAAAAAAAAGAATAACAACAAAAAGAATAAAATAAACTTTATTTTCCAGGCCTCCTGCCTTCTGGAATAATCCATGGCAGATCCAGGAGATGCAAAATTATTTGGGGAAAAATTCAACCAGAATCAAGTGAACAAGAGGAAATGCCAGTGGTTACTTTGGTGTTCAAATAATTTTTATTTTCAGTGCTGATCAAGCCCAGAATTAATTTTCTTTTTAAAAACTCCTGGGAAAATGCACCACAGGTTCCCAGCACCTGTCAGCGTGGCCCTGTGATAGATCCCATTTTTATTTCCAATTAATTTTCCCTGCAGCAACATCGTTAATTTGTTTATAAACCGTTCCCTGTGCTTGTTTCCTATCAGCCCTCCCATAAATGTCAAACCTTTTGTTAAAATGTCCTGAGTTATAGATAAACACAGCTCCACATCCTGAGATTGGGGAAATAATGAAAAATGAGTGGTTTATGGGATGGAAACCTTGTAAACATCAGCGTGGATTTATTGTTGGAATGTTTGGGGGAAGAGGGAAACCGAGTCCGTGCAATCTTTAATTTAAGGAGGTTTTTTTATGGCGTTTTTCTGGTAATTCCTAGAGCTGTTTGCAGAATATAAAAATTTACATTTTTTATTTTTATTTATTTTTTTATTTATTATTTATTTATTATTTATTTTTTTATTTTTATTTATTTTTAAAAATTTACATTTTTTATTTTACATTTTTACATTTATTTCTTGTAGGGAAACCTTTATGGCATCAGCAATAAAATATTCTCATGTGGGCTTTGAGCCCGTTGGATTAACAAAGCTTGGTCCTTGTGAGCAAAGTTAATTACGATTATTATGGAATTCAAATGTAAAATTCTCCAGTTTCATGAACAGCCAAGAATTCCAAGGCATCCCACCCTCGGGAAAAGCACCAAATCTCAGACAGCACCAAGTTTGGGATGTCCTAAATTCCAAAGGAGTTTCCAAACTCGCTGGAATTTCTCTGCAGGAGCAGGAAGGGGCTCCTCACCCCTTGGAGACCCTGGAATATCCACGGGGAGTTTCTGCCCCAGCTCCTCACCCCTTGGAGAACCTGGAATATCCACGGGGAGTTTCTGCCCTGGCTCCTCACCCCTTGGAGAACCCGGAATATCCACAGGGAATTTCTGCCCCGGCTCCTCACCCCTTGGAGAACCCGGAATATCCACAGGGAATTTCTGCCCCGGCTCCTCACCCCTTGGAGAACCTGGAATATCCACAGGGAGTTTCTGCCCCGGCTCCTCACCCCTTGGAGAACCTGGAATATCCAGGGGGAGTTTCTGCCCCGGCTCCTCACCCCTTGGAGAACCTGGAATATCCACAGGGAATTTCTGCCCCGGCTCCTCACCCCTTGGAGAACCTGGAATATCCAGGGGGAATTTCTGCCCCGGCTCCTCACCCCTTGGAGAACCTGGAATATCCACAGGGAATTTCTGCCCCAGCTCCTCACCCCTTGGAGACCCTGGAATATCCACAGGGAATTTCTGCCCCAGCTCCTCACCCCTTGGAGAACCTGGAATATCCACAGGGAGTTTCTGCCCTGGTTCCTCTGCTGTGCCACGCTGGCTCTGGGTGGTTTTCCTTGGATTCTTTGAGAGCCAAGACTTGGAATTATGGAATATCCCGAGTTGGAGAGGATGGATCCACAGGGATCATCCCAGCTCCTGCCCAGACACCCCAACAATCCCATTCCCTTCCTGGCCTTTTCTTGCCCTTCCTGAGTTTTCCTGTCCTTCCTGAACTTTTCCTCCCCTTCCTGAATTTTCCTGCCTTTCCTGAATTTTCCTGCCCTTCCTGGTCTTTTCCTGCCCTTCCTGAATTTTCCTCCCCTTCCTGAATTTTCCCGACCTTTCTGAATTTTCCTGTCCTACCTGAACTTTCCTCCCCTTCCTGAATTTTCCTCCCCTTCCTGAATTTTCCAGACCTTTCTGAATTTTCCTCCCCTTCCTGAATTTTCCTCCCCTTTCTGAATTTTCCTCCCTTTCCTGAACTTTTCCTGCCTTTCCTGGTCTTTTCCTCCATTTCCTGGTCTTTTCCTGCCTCTCCTGAACTTTTCCTGTCCTTCCTGAATTTTCCTGCCTTTCCTGAATTTTCCTGTCCTTCCTGAATTTTTCCTGCCCTTTCTGAACTTTCCTGCCCGTACTGAATTTTTTTGCCCTTCCTGACCTTTTCCTCTCCTTCCTGATTTTTCCTGCTTTTCCTGAATTTTCCTGCCCTTCCTGGTGTTTTCCTCCCTTTCCTGGTCTTTTCCTGCCTCTCCTGAACTTTTCCTGCCTCTCCTGAATTTTCATATCCTGCTTGAATTTTTCTGCCTTTCCTGAACTTTTCCCATCCTTCCTGAACTTTCCTCTCCGTCCTGAATTTTCCTGCCTTTCCTGAATTTTCCCAACCTTTCTGAATTTTCCTCCCCTTCCTGAATTTTCCTGCCTTTCCTGAACTTTCCTGTCCTTCCTGAATTTTCCTCCCCTTCCTGAATTTTCCAGACCTTTCTGAATTTTCCTCCCCTTCCTGAATTTTCCAGACCTTTCTGAATTTTCCTCCCTTTCCTGAACTTTTCCTGCCCTTCCTGGTCTTTTCCTCCCTTTCCTGGTCTTTTCCTGCCTCTCCTGAACTTTTCCTGCCCTTTCTGAACTTTCCTGCCCGTACTGAATTTTTTTGCCCTTCCTGAATTTTCCTCCCCTTCCTGACCTTTTCCTCCCCTTTCTGAATTTTCCAGACCTTTCTGAATTTTCCTGCCCTTCCTGAATTTTCCTGCCCTTCTTGAATTTTTCTGCCCTTCCTGAATTTTCTTTCCCTTCTAGAAATGTCCTGCCCTTCCTGAACTTCTCTTGCCCTTCCTGGATTTTCCTGCCTTTCCTGAACTTTCCTACCCTTCCTGGTCTTTTCCTGCCCTTCCTGAATTTTCCAGACCTTTCTGAATTTTCCTCCCTGTCCTGAACTTTTCCTGCCCTTCCTGGTCTTTTCCTCTCTTTCCTGGTCTTTTCCTGCCTCTCCTGAACTTTTCCTGTCCTTCCTGAATTTTCCTGTCCTTCCTGAACTTTTCCTGCCTCTCCTGAACTTTTTCTCCCCTTCCTGAATTTTCCAGACCTTTCTGAATTTCCTGTCCTTCCTGGTCTTTTCCTCCCTTTCCTGGTCTTTTCCTGCCTCTCCTGAACTTTTCCTGCCCTTCCTGAATTTTCATATCCTGCTTGAATTTTTCTACCTTTCCTGAACTTTTCCCATCCTTCCTGAACTTTCCTCTCCTTCCTGAATTTTCCCACCTTTCCTGAACTTTCCTGTCCTTCCTGAATTTTCCTGCCCTTCCTGGTCTTTTCCTCCCCTTCCTGAAATTTCCTGCCTTTCCTGAACTTTCCTGCCCTTCTTGAACTTTTCCTGCCTCTCCTGAGCTTTTTCTGCCCTTCCTAAATTTTCCTCCCCTTCCTGAATTTTCAAATCCTGCTTGAATTTTCCTGCCCTTCCTGGTCTTTTCCTGCCCTTCTTGAATTTTCCTCTCCTTCCTGAATTTTCCTGCCCTTCCTGAATTTTCCAGTCCTTCCCCATCCTTCTTGTCCCAGCTGGCTCTCCCTCATTTATTTTCCTTTGTTGATTTTTTTTGGAACAAACATTTCCCAGTGAGAAATTCCCATGATTCCAGAAAAAAAATCAGAGATTTATCACCAAAACACTGCTGAGGAGAGAAATCCAGAGGTTTGGGAAAGGGGGAAGCCAGGATTTGGGTGCTCCAAGGGCTCCCTCTTTTCCCCGTTTCCAGGAATATTCTGGATTTTCTTGGCCAGCAGGGAGCACATCAGAGGGACTGGAGTCCATGTTCTTTAATTAATGGCTTATTTCTTAAATCCAATTATTCCTCACCCTTCTTTTTAGCTTTAATTAGCATAACGAGGCCTTTTCCTCATTTAATTGAATTCCTAAAAATTCATGAAAATTCCTCACTAAATGGGATTAAATCTTCTGGTGATCTCCAGAAGATTCTGTTGGCTCCAGGATTCTCCCAAATCCCCAATTACATTACAATTACCTAAATAAATTTGAACTTGATTTTTCCCTATAAATGTAGGATAATCCTGATTTTCTTTCCACGTTTATTTTAGGTTCAGCAGAACTGATGGCATTTTTTCCTCCTGGGTTTATCCAGCAGATTCCTGTGAGAAAAAGGAGGCAATAAATTCAAATCTAAGGTTTCTTTTTGGTGAATATTTACCAAGAAGTCACTTTTGGGTAAAACTGGGGCTATTTTGAGGTCAAATTCATCAGGGAGTTCAGCCTGAAATCAGCCAAGGAAATTTATTTCTATGTCCAAACAATTTATTTAAATTTAATTTCGTTTTTTTTAGATGAAATATGTTTGCGTAAATGGGTTTTAAGTAAAGGGAGAGAAGGGAAATAAGAATTATTTAGTTATTATATTTATATTATATATATTATATTATATTTAATTATTTAATTATTATATTATTAGGAAAAAATATGTTTTTTTAGTTATTTATTATTATTATTATTTTATTTTATTATTTTATTTATTTTATTTTTATTATTTTTATTATTTCATTTATTATTTTATTTATTTATTTATTATTTTATTTATTTATTATTTTATTTATTTATTTATTTTTATTATTTTTATTATTTTATTTATTATTTATTTTATTTTATTATTTTATTTATTTTATTTTTATTATTTTATTTATTTATTTATTATTTTATTTATTTATTTATTATTTTATTTATTTTATTTTTATTATTTTTATTATTTTATTTATTATTTATTTTATTATTATTATTTAGTTATTATATTATATTATATTATATTATATTATATTATATTATATTATATTATATTATATTATATTATATTATATTATATTATATTTAATTATTTAATTATTATATTATTAGGAAAAAATATGTTTAAATGGTGGTTGTAGGAAAACAGGAGCTCTGTGGCAGTTTGGGGATGAAAATTCCTTAATTTCCAACACAGACTGCAACCACAGGCTCTCCCTCTGATAGGATCTGATAGAAAAAAAATAGGAAAAAATGAAATCCAGTGGTTTCCAAATTTTTTTCCCAGAATTCCTGGAATTTCTTCTCTGCAGACAAAATTCCTGAGGCTCTCCAGCTTAATTAACTTGGAGCTGTCACATTTTGATATTCCAAGAAATCCAGCCTGGGATTTGTCCCTCAGGATGCTCCAACCCTGGAATTAAATTGGAATTTGGGGCATTTTTTCCTGCAAAATGCTGAAATTGGGATTAATTATTCCATACAAATTCTCTCCTCCCAGGTTTCCAGGAGAAAATTGATGTCCCAGGCACGGTGGGATCCACCCAGAAACCTCCTGGAAGTTCTGGAGAACCAGTTTGCCCAGTTTACCCAGTTTCCTGCAGAATTCCAGAGTTTTTTCCAGGCTTTGTGTCCCAAAGTCAACAGGAACAGCAGAGACTGCAGAAAGTGCAGGAAAAAAAAATTAAAAATAAAAATAAAAATAAAAATTAAAAATAAAAATAAAAATAAAAAATAAAAATTAAAAATAAAAATTAAAAATAAAAAATTAAAAATAAAAATTTAATTTAAAAATTAAAAATAAAAATTAAAAATAAAAATTAAAAATAAAAATTAAAAATAAAAAATTAAAATTAAAAATAAAAGTGCAGAAAATAAAAATTAAAAATAAAAATAAAAATAAAAATTAAAAATAAAAATAAAAATAAAAGGAAGTCTGGAGAAATTCAGAATTTCAGCAGCAGAAAAGGAGCAAAGCAGGACCTGCTCTCCTTAATTCCCCTTTTCATCTTTCCAGTGGAGAAAAAAACCCCAAAAAAACAGGGAAAAAGCAGAAAAATGTGATGGAAAGGAGGAATTATTGCCTTTGTCATTTCCCTGCTCTCTCCCTGACAGGGATAAGGGAATTTTTGAGCACCTTCCTTTTGTTCTGATGCCAAAATCCAGCCCAGAGCCAGCAGGACAAGGAAAAAAAAAGGAGCAAAAAGCCAAAAAAACCAGAAACATCCTCATTTTTCAAAGGGAAACCACACAAGGGAAGATAATTCCCAGTTTATCTCTGGTGTTCCCATTCCCAACTTTACAAAGGAGATCAAAACATCGAATGTTTTGCTCAACAAGGCCTGAAAAAAAGAAAAAAAATCAGGATTTCAGAGGATTCTGGTGTTTAAGAAAGGCTGGCATGAAAATTCCTCACTAAATGGGATTTATTCCTTTATTCCAGCTGAGGACAGGTCTGGAATTTCACCCTGGAATTTGGATCAAGGCAGGAAAGCACAGGGAAAGGAGAAGGAGCTGAAAAACTTGGGGAAAAAAGGGGAATAAAGGGGTGAACATGGAAAATTCCAGGGATTTTTTTTCCCATTTTTGGGGTCAGGTGGTTGAACTTGGGAGGTTTGGGCGCACACAGAGATGCTGGGGTTGGATAATTCTGGGTTAGAACCTGCCAAGGAGGAAATTTCCAGCAGGAAATAAAGCTTTGTGCAAAAAGGGACCCCAAAATCAGCTTTTTCTCCCCATTATTTGTAGATCTGACCTCACCTAAAACACAGCAGGCAGTGAGGGTTTGCAGAATTCCTTGATATATATAAAAAAAAAGCAGCAGTTTTAATTAAAAATGTGCTTTGAGCACATTATTTTAACAGATTGGCTCAAAGTGCAAGTAAACGGGTTTTAAGTAAAGGGAGAGAAGGGAAATAAGATTATTATTAGGAAAAAATATGTTTAAGTGGTGGTTGTAGGAAAACAGGAGCTCTGTGGCAGTTTGGGGATGAAAATTCCTTAATTTCCAACACAGACTGCAACCATGGCCTCTCCCTCTGATGAGATCTGATGGGAAAATAGGAAAAATTAAATCCAGTGATTTCCAATTTTTTTTTTCCAGAATTTCTAGTATTTCTTGTCTGCAGACAAAATTCCTGAGGCTCTCCAGCTTAATTAACTTGGAGCTGTCACCTTTTGATATTCCAAGAAATCCAGCCTAGGATTTGTCCCTCGGGATGCTCCAACTCTGGAATTAAATGGGAATTTGGGGCATTTTTTCCTGCAAAATGCTGAAATTGGGATTAATTATTCCATGCAAATTCTCCACTGGCAGGAAATAAATGGATTTTATTTGTTCTCCACTTAAACAAAACATAATTAAAGAGCTGCAATGTTCCCAGTCAAGGCAACAACCCCAACATTCAATTAAAAGCTGATTTTCTTTATTCCATCCCAATCCAATCTCAGCTTTTTCAGGCCCTGATGCTGACAGTTCACCCAGCAGAGAGATCTGAAAGCTGCTTTGAGGAGGCAGACAGGGACCTGCTCACCCTCTGATGATGGACAAATCTCAGATTTATTGATTAACAGGTACATTTATTGTACATTTATTGATTACATGTATTGATTACAGGTACATTTATTGATTAACAGGTAATTATTCCATTACAATCCCATCTCAGCTCTTTCAGGCCCTGATGCTGACAGTTCACCCAGCAGAGAGGTCTGAAAGCTGCTTTGAGGAGGGAGATGGGGACCTGCTCATCCTCTGATGATCAACAAAATCTCAGATTTATTGATTAACAGAAACACTTTTATAATCACAGTGATAAGGCTCACACATATTGCAAAACTAGAGCTCACTATTGGTCAGCTATAAAAAGTCAGTCCCACCTTTCTCAGGATGTTTGTGGCTTCTTTTTTACCTCCTGTTATCACATAATTTATAAAACAACTTCTTGCTCAAAGAAACCATGTCCTTGAATTAGGCAGCTGTTGCTTTCCTAGCTGGATTTTCTCACATCTCTTTTCCATGGACTATGGAAAATAAAAATAAAAAAAAACTGTCTCAATAAAAAACTGTCTCAATAAAAAACTGTCCACAATGATCGAGAAGTCTCAGATTTATTGATTAACAGGCACACTTTTATAATCACAGTAATAAGGCTCATACACATTGCAAAAGTAAAGCTCACCATTGGTCAGCTATAAAAACTCAGTCCCACCTTTCTCAGGATGTTTGTGGCTTCTTTTTTACCTCCTGTTATCACAGATTTTATTAAACAACTTCTTGCTCAAAGGAACTGTGTCCTTGAATTAGGCAGCTGTTGCTTTCTCAGATGGGTTTTCTCACATCTCTTTTCCCATCAACTGTGTCTCAATAAAAAACTGTCCTCACTGCTTTGCTTCTGTAAATTCCAATTTCTCCTCCCAGAGCTGGGATTTGGTCCTTGTGTGGTGTCACCTCCATCAGTGACCTGAGCCCATCAGGAGCTGCAGCACCCCAGGGTGACCCTTCCACCCTGGAGAGCACCACAAATATCTCCTGCAGACCTTTGTGCCATTTGCTGGGAGTTGGGTTTTCATTTTTTTTTCATCCAATTCAGTTTGAAGAGCAGCCAGGCCTTGGGGACATTAATTTTTTTCTTTTTTTTGGTTTTTTTTTGTTTTGTTTTATTGCATTAATGCTTTCCTGCATCTCTGGAAGTGCCCCAGAGGGGTTTTACACACTGAGGGTTTTATTCCCTGGATGAGTTTCCAGGGATGCAGGATGCTCTGGTGATGATAGAGGTGACATGGATTTATTTCATTTAATGTCTCCTGAGTGCAAAGCACACACACCCCTGACTCTGCCGTGTCCAGAGCCTGGATGAGCTCTGAAACCAAAATTCTGGGATCATGGAATGGTTTGGGTTGGGAGGAGCTCAAAGCTCTTCCCATTCCACCCCACAATGGGCAGCAACACCTTCCACCACTGAGACATAAACTTCAAGGAATTCAGAGATTTTAGAGAGGCTGAGATCTTAGTTAAAAATAAAATTTATTCTAGTTAATTAAAATAAATGGGCAGGGCTTGATGAAGTTAAGAGTTAGTAGTTAACTAATAATTGATTGCTTGTCAGCACAATGTTTGGTGAGCTGGGTTTATAATGAAGAATATAGAAACTGATAAATAGCTTTTATAGAATATAGAATATAGAAACTGAGAAATGGCTTTTATAGAATATAGAATATAGAAACTGAGAAATGGCTTTTATAGAATGTAGAATATGGGAACTGATAAATGGCTTTTATAGAATATAGAAACTGATAAATGGCTTTTATAGAACATAGAATATAGAAACTGATAAATGGCTTTTATAGAATGTAGAATATAGAAACTGATAAATGGCTTTTATAGAATATAGAATATAGAAACTGATTAATGGCTTTTATAGAATATAGAATATAGAAAGTGATAAATGGCTTTTATAGAATGTAGAATATAGAAACTGATAAATTGCTTTTATAGAATATAGAATATAGAAACTGATTAATGGCTTTTATAGAAAATAGAATATAGAAACTGATAAATGGCTTTTATAGAATATAGAATATAGGAACTGATAAATAGCTTTTATAGAATATAGAATATAGAAACTGATAAATGGCTTTTATAGAATGTAGAATATAGGAACTGATAAATGGCTTTTATAGATTATAGAATATAGAAACTGATAAATGGCTTTTATAGAATATAGAATATAGAAACTGATAAATGGCTTTTATAGAATATAGACTATAGAAACTGATAAATGGCTTTTATAGAATGTAGAATATAGGAACTGATAAATGGCTTTTATAGAATATAGAATATAGAATATAGAAACTGATAAATAGCTTTTATAGAATATAGAATATAGAAACTGAGAAATGGCTTATATAGGACATAGAATATAGAAATTGATAAATGGCTTTTATAGAATATAGAAATTGATAAATGGCTTTTATAGAATATAGAATATAGGAACTGATAAATGGCTTTTATAGAATATAGAATATAGAAACAGATAAATAGTTTTTATAGAATATAGAATACAGAATACAGAAACTGATAAATAGCTTTTATAGAATATAGAATATAGAATATAGAAATTGATAAATGGCTTTTAGGAACATCAGACAATTGTGGCCCCCTCTGCTCTGAAGCCAGTTGAAGATGGAATGGGAGCTCTACCAGGGGTTCATTTGTCAGATTTGCATTGGGAAGGTAGAAAGGTCAGAACGAGGAAGACTTCATTTGCTTCCTCATTTTGGGACCACCCACCCATTTCAAGGAACAAACTGCACATGCTTAATGGCTTTTGAACTAATTACCATGCTTAATGGCTTTTGAACTAATTACCATTGGAATGGGATCTACCAAAGTTATGAATGCGTATTTGTATTTTGAGTATTCAGTACTCTTATATACTTATAGATAAAAGGACTCTGGAATCACCTGTAAATGGGGGTGTGTATTTGGGAGTTATCCCACAATAAACACACACTTTATAACTCTAAACTCTTAGAGAGTTTTGGATATGGGTACAAGATCAATATCCATATTGGGAATGGGATGTAGCAAAGTTATGAATGTGTGTTTGTATTTTGTGTATTCAATATTTGTATAGATAAAGGACTCTGGAATCACCTGTAAATTGGGGTGTGTGTTTGGGAGCTATCCCACAATAAACATTCACTTTATAACTTTAAACTGTCAGAGAGGTTTTGGATTTCAATACTAGATGGATATCCATATTGGGAATGGGATGTACCACAGTCATGAATGTGCATTTGTATTTTGGTATTGAATACTTGTACAGATAAAGGGCTCTGGAATCACCTGTAGATTGGGGTGTGTATTTGGGAGTTATCCCATAATAAACACACACTTTATAACTTTAAACTGTCAGAGTTTTTGGATATTGGTATTAGATCAATATCCATATTGGGAATGGGATGTACCAAAGTTATGAATGTGTGTTTGTATTTTGTGTATTCAATACTCTTACATACTTATAGATACTCTTACATACTCTTATATACTTACAGATAAAAGGGCTCTGGAATCACCTGTAAATGGGGGTGTGTATTTGGGAGCTATCCCACAATAAACACACACTTTATAACTTTAAACTGTCAGAGAGTTTTGGATATGGTACAAGATCAATATCCATATTGGGAATGGGATGTACCAAAGTGATGAATTTATATTTGTATTTTAGGTATTCAATACTCTTATAGATAAAAGGGCTCTGGAATCACCTGTAAATTGGGGTGTGTGTTTGGGAGTTATCCCACAATAAACACACACTTTATAACTCTAAACCGTCAGAGAGTTTTTGGATATCACTACTAGATCAATATCCATATTGGGAATGGGATGTACCAAAGTTATGAATGTGCATTTGTATTTTGAGTATTCAATACTCTTATATACTTAGAGATACTCTTAGATACTCTTATATACTTATAGATAAATGGCTCTGGAATCACCTGTAAATTGCAGTGTGTATTTGGGAGTCATCCCATAATAAACATACACTTTCTAACTTTAAACTGTCAGAGAATTTTTGGATTTCAATACTAGATGGATATCCATATTGAGAATGGGATGTACCAAAGTATGAATATGTGTTTGTATTTTGGTATTCAATACTTGTACAGATAAAGGGCTCTGGAATCACCTGTAGATTGGGGTGTGTGTTTGGGAGTTATCCCATAATAAACACACACTTTCTAACTTTAAACTGTCAGAGAGGTTTTGGATATTGGTACTAGATCAATATCCATATTGGGAATGGGATTTACCAAAGTTATGAATGTGTGTTTGTATTTTGGTATTCAATATTTGTATAGATAAAAGGACTCTGTAATCACCTGTAAATTGGGGTGTGTATATGGGAGTTATCCCATAATAAACACACACTTTCTAACTCTAAACTGTCAGAGAGTTTTTGGATATTGGTACTAGATGAATATCCATATTGGGAATAGGATGTACCAAAGATATGAATGTGTATTTGTATTTTGGGTATTCAATGCTTTTATATACTTATAGATACTCTTATATACTTATAGATAAAAGGGCTCTGTAATCACCTGTAAATTGGGGGGTGTATTTGGGAGCTATCCCATAATAAACACACACTTTATAACTTTAAACTGTCAGAGAGTTTTTGGATATCACTACTAGATCAATATCCATATTGGGAATGGGTTGTACCAAAGTGATTAATATGTGTTTGTATTTTGGGTATTCAATACTCCTATATACTTACAGATAAAAGGGCTCTGGAATCACCTGTAAATTGGGGTGTGTATTTGGGAGTTATCCCACAATAAACACACACTTTATAACTTTAAACTGTCAGAGAATTTTTGGATTTCAATACTAGATCAATATCCATATTGGGAATGGGATGTACCACAGTCATGAATGTGTGTTTGTATTTTGGGGATTCAATATTTGTATAGATAAAAGGGCTCTGGAATCACCTGTAAATTGCAGTGTGTATTTGGGAGCTATCCCACAATAAACATTCACTTTCTAACTTTAACTGTTAGAGAGGTTTTGTCCCTCACAGTTGGATATCAGTCCCGGATCAAAATCCATATTTTTAATAAATCACCATCCCGGGCTGCTCCAGCCTGGCCCTGGGCACTTCCAGGGATGAGGGAGCCACAACCTCCCGAGCAGAAGCTGGGTCTGCCTGGATTTCTGTAGGAATGTGGGTTTTTTTATGGAGTGACAAAACTATTTTTTGGTTTTTAAAAAAGGAAAAGAGCTTAGAAATTTGGGTTGTTTTTTTTTTTAATTAAGTGAAAAGATACTTCATAGGACTTAGAGGACTTTATTTTGAACTTAAGGGTAGCTAATTGGATAAGGGCTAAAAAGTTTTGTTTGAGCAATTTACTAGAAAAAGAGAAAACAAAGAAATTAATTGTTTTTGTGAGGTGTTTTACTAAGAGCAAGAACTTTTTGCACTCAGCTTATTGGGGGTTTTTTTCTTAAAGAGTTTTGTTATTTTGCTTTTTATTAAAACTTTTTTGGTTTTAACTCTATTACAGAGGATATCTTGCTAATTTTATGCCTTCTAAAGTAGCTGAGCTGTTTTAAGTGTGAAATAAATTTCTAAAAGCTGATGAGACCCAGCTCAAAAAAAAAACCCTATTGATTTCTGGAGCTGTTCCCATGGAACAGGGAAGTTCCCAGGATGGTTTCTTTGGAGCTGCTGCCTCACCTCAGCCAGAACTCTCCCGAAATTCCCAAATTTCCCCAATTTTGCTGCTCCAACATGTGGGACACAAGCGATGGATTTGTGTCCAGACTCCCTGCAGATTTCAACCCAAAATCCACGTCCTGGGCTCAGTGGGTCCTGCCAGAGGAGAATTCCTGGCATCCAGGATCTGCTAAATCCATCCCACCACCAGCCATTCCTCCCTTGTCATTTTCCCCTCTGTGGGCTGAGAGAATCCTGCTGTAAATTGAATTAATGCCTGCTTTGCCTTTGAAACAGCAAAACCAAAATAAATCATTTAGTCCAGGCAGCGTGGAGAAAAAAAAAAAAATAAAACAGGATAACAGGGAGAAATGGGAGTCAGCTCTAATATTCCTTACAAAAAAGGAGGTGTTCCCTTCTGCTGCCAGCTGTGAAAATGTGTCCTGGATGTAATCCCAAGGAAATTAAAACTTTTGTTCCCAGTCAAAACGTTGTGTTAAAGATATAAAAAAGTTGGTGCTGTTCAGGCAATGTCCCATTCACCCTTCAGTTCCAGGATTTGGGAAGACAGGAATATTGCTGTGCACTGGGCTGGAGAGAACCTGAATTAGCTCAGTCAATTAAGTCATGATTAATTTATGTTAGGTCTCCTTCTCCTGAGCCCAGGAAAACAAAGACTTTACTTAACCGGCAGCATTTCGTTTAATAAAAGTAAAATCTTTCAGGATGACTTGGGAGGGGGGGAAACCCCCGCTGGCAAAATCGATGGGCAGCAAATTCCTGGTGAAATTCCTGCTTAATTGGTGTCAGCCCGAGCTAAAATAACTGCGGGGACTCCACGGAGGGGAGGCTCCTTCCAAATGGAGACCCAGATCCTTGATTTGGGCTGGGAATTTGGGACAAATCCCAAATCCAGGAAGTTCTGGCACTTCCATCCTTTTTTCCCTGTCACAATTTTCCCATTGTCCTGATTTGGGCAGAGAATTTGGCACAAATCCCAAATTCAGGAAACTCCTGCATTACTTCTTTTTTTTCCCTGTCACAATTTTCCTGTTGTGCCACCCCTGTACTGATCTGGGCTCAGAATTTGGGACTAATCCCAAATCCAGGAAGTTCTGGCACTTCACCCTTTTTTCCTTGTCTCAATTTTCCCATTGTCCTGATTTGGGCTCAGAATTTGGGACAAATATCAAATCCGGGAAACTCTGGCACTTCTTCCTTTTTCCCTGTCTCAATTTTCCCATTGTCCTGATTTGGGCAGAGAATGTGGGACAAATCCCAAATCCATGAATTTCTGGCACTTCTTCCTTTTTTCCCTGCCACAATTTCCCTGTTGTCCTGATTTGGGCTCGGAATTTCAGACAACTCTCAAATCCAGTAAGTTCTGGCACTTCTTCCTTTTTTGCTTTGTCTCAATTTTCCCATTGTCCTGATTTGGGCAGAGAATTTGGGACAAATCCCAAATCCAGGAAGTTCTGGCACTTCTTCCTTTTTTCCCTGCCACAATTTCCCTGTTGTCCTGATTTGGGCTCAGAATTTTGGACAAATCCCAAATCCAGGAAACTCTGGCACTTCCTTCCTTTTTCCCTGTCTCAATTTTCCCATTGTCCTGATTTGGGCAGAGAATGTGGGACAAATCCCAAATCCATGAATTTCTGGCACTTCTTCCTTTTTTCCCTGCCACAATTTCCCTGTTGTCCTGATTTGGGCTCGGAATTTCAGACAACTCTCAAATCCAGTAAGTTCTGGCACTTCTTCCTTTTTTGCTTTGTCTCAATTTTCCCATTGTCCTGATTTGGGCTCAGAATGTGGGACAAATCCCAAATCCATGAATTTCTGGCACTTCCTTCCTTTTTTTCCCTATCACAATTTTCCCATTGTCCTGATTTGGGCAGAGAATTTGGCACAAATCCCAAATCCAGGAAACTCCTGCACTACTTCCTTTTTTTCCCTGTCACAGTTTTCCCATTGTGCCACCCTGTCCTGATCTGGGCAGAGAATTTGGGACAAATCCCAAATCCATGAAACTCTGGCACTTCTTTCCTTTTTTGCCTGTCATAATTTTCCTGTTGTCCAGATTTGGGCTCAGAACGTAGGACAAATATCAAATCCAGGAAACTCTGGCACTTCTTCCTTTTTCCCTGTCTCAATTTTCCCATTGTCCTGATTTGGGCAGAGAATGTGGGACAAATCCCAAATCCATGAATTTCTGGCACTTCCTTCCTTTTTTCCCTGCCACAATTTCCTTGTTGTCCTGATTTGGGCTCAGAATTTGGCACAAATCCCAAATCCAGGAAACTCCTGCACTACTTCTTTTTTTTCCCTGTCACAATTTTCCTTTTGTGCCACCCCTGTCCTGATTTGGGCAGAGAATTTGGGACAAATCCCAAATCCATGAAACTCTGGCACTTCCTTCCTTTTTTCCCTGTCACAATTTTCCCATTGTCCAGATTTGGGCTCAGAATTTGGGACAAATCCCAAATCCGTGAAACTCTGGCACTTCCTTCCTTTTTCCCTGTCATGACTTTCCCATTGTCCTGATTTGGGCAGAGAATGTGGGACAAATCCCAAATCCAGGAAGTTCTGGCACTTCCTCCTTTTTTTTCTTTGTCTCAATTTTCCCATTGTCCTGATTTGGGCCAAATCCTAAATGCAGGAAGTTCTTGCACTTCTTCTTTTCCCTGTCACAATTTTCCCATTGTGCCACCCCTGCCCTGATCTGGGCTCAGAATCTGGGACAAATCCCAAATGCAGGAAGCTCTGGCACTTCCTCCTTTTTATCCTGTCACACTTTTGCTGTTGTCCTGATTTGGGCAGGGAATGTAGGACAAATCCCAAATGCAGAAAACTCTGGCACTTCCTCCTTTTTATCCTGTCAAAATTTTCCCATTTTCTTGATTTGGGCTCGGAATTTTGGGACAAATCCCAAATCCATTAAACTCTGGCACTTCCTTTTTTCCTTGTTGCAGTTTTGACCTTGTGCCATCCCATCCTGATTTGGGCACAGAATTTGGGACAAATCCCAAATCCATGAATTTCTGGCACTTCCATCCTTTTTTCCCTGTCACAATTTCCCTGTTGTCCTGATTTGGGCTCAGAATTTGAGACAAATCCCAAATCCAGGAAGTTCTGGCACTTCTTCCTTTTTATCCTGTCGCAACTTTCCCATTGTCTTGATTTGGGCTCAAATTTGAGACAAATCCCAAATCCAGGAAGTTCTGGCACTTCCTTTCTTTTTCCCTGTCACAATTTTCCTGTGGTGCTGCCCTGTCCTAATTTGGGCAGGGAATCTGGGACAAATCCCAAATCCACAAATTTCTGGCACTTCCTTCCTTTTTTCCCTGTCACAATTTCCCCATTTTCTTCATTTGGGCAGAGAATTTGGGACAAATTCTAAATGCAGGAAACTCTGGCACTTCCTTCTATTTTTCCTTGTCACAAATTTCCCATTGTCCTGATCTGGGCTTGGAATTTGTGACAAATCCCAAATGCAGGAAGTTCTGACACTTCTTCCTTTTTTTCCCTGACACAATTTTCCCATTTTCTTGATTTGGGCTCAGAACTTGGGACAAATCCCAAATCCATGAAACTCTGGCACTTCTTCCTTTCTTCTCTGCCACAATTTCCTTGTTGTCCTGATTTGGGCCCAGAATTTTGGACAACTCCCAAATCCAGGAAGTTCTGGCACTTCTTTCTTTTTCTGTCACAATTTTTTCTTTCTTTTCTGTCACAATTTTCCCCTTGTCCTGATTTGGGCAGAGAATTTGACACAAATCCCAAATCCAGGAAACTCCTGCACTACTTCTTTTTTTTCCCTGTCACAATTTTCCTTTTGTGCCACCCCTGTCCTGATTTGGGCAGAGAATTTAGGACAAATCCCAAATCCATGAAACTCTGGCACTTCCTTCCTTTTTTCCCTGCCACAATTTTCCCATTGTCCCAATTTGGGCTCAGAATTTGGGACAAATCCTAAATCCAGGAAGTTCTGGCACTTCCTTCTTTTTTTCCCTGTCACAATTTTCCCATTTTCTTGATTTGGGCTCAGAATTTGGGACAAATCCCAAATCCATGAAACTCTGGCACTTCCTTCCTTTTTTCCCTGTCACAACTTTTCCATTGTCCTGATTTGAAACATGAGGCTCAGGATAAGAATAAATGGACAACACAGGGAGAAAACTTACCTTTGGACAAGGGCTGGAAAAAGAAAGGATTCATGGAAAATTCTGGAAGAGGAGAAAATGCAGGAGAGAAAATCCCATTTACATAAAGCAGGATTAAATCTGGTTTTGCAGAGAAGCAAAAATCCATCCCAAAACCTCTTCAAATGGAGTCCACAAATTAAATTGCTTCTTCCCACCCCTCCCTGGAGGTGCATCCAGGGGTTTGCAAGGCTTTGGTATTTCCAGAATGTTCCCAATTCCCGGGGAATTAAGTGCAGGATCGTTTCCTTTGCAGGATCAAAGCTGTGGGACGATATTCCTGTGATTATCCCGAATTTCCATCACAATGATTTACAGAGAGGAGAAGGCCAAAATAGGAAGAAATTGCTAAAAATTGGGTTGTGGCTTCACTGACAAAACCTGGGGCTGAAATTCCATCCCCTGCCGGCTGAAAGTCAAACAATCCCTCTGGAATTTTCCATCCCCACTGGAATTACAGCTGGATCCCAACTCTGCAGGGAGATGAAATGCTCCAGGCACAGCCTGGGGATGTTTTGTATCCCCAAAAACATCCTGGAATTATCAACTTTATTCTCCTTTTTGCTCATTTTTTCTCTCATTTTCTCCGTTCCACTCCCCCTTTTTTCTCCTTTTTTCTTCCTTTATTCTCCTTTTTACTCATTTTTTCTCTCATTTTCTCCTTTCTCCTCCCCCTTTTTTCTCCTTTTTCTTCCTTTAGTCTCCTTTTATTCCTTTTTTCTCTTATTTTCTCATTTTCCCCTCTGCTTTTGACCAGGCCAGAGCATTTCCTGCAGGCCAACCCTGTTCAAGGCTCATTTTAGGCTCTGCTTTTAGGCCTGGCTTTATCATTTTGACTTTTCCATCATGCCTGGCTTTATCATTTTGACTTTTCCATCATGCCTGGTGTCCCTGAAGAGTTCAAAGCCCAGAGCTGAAGGGAGAGCTCCTGATGGTGCCCTCAGGAATATTAAAAATAATCAGCCTGGGAAAAGCTTCCAGCAGGAGCTGCCAGGCCAGGAATATTCACTGGGCTCCATTCCCAAATCCAGGAAACTCTGGCACATTTTTCCTTGTCACAACTTTCCCATTGTCCTGATCTGGGCTTGGAATTTGTGACAAATTCCACCTTCAGGAAACTCTGGCACTTCTTCCTTTTTTCCCTGTCACAACTTTCCCATTGTCCTGATCTAGGCCTGGAATTTGTGACAAATTCCAAATCCAGGAAACTCTGGCACTTCCTTCTATTTTTCCTTGTCACAACTTTCCCATTGTCCCGATCTGGGCTTGGAATTTGTGACAAATTGCAAATCCAGGAAGTTCTGACACTTCTTCCTTTTTTTCCCTGTCACAATTTTCCCCTTGTCCTGATTTGGGCAGAGAATTTGGGACAAATCCCAAATCCATGAAACTCCTGCACTACTTCTTTTTTTTCCCTGTCACAATTTTCCCATTGTGCCACCCCTGTCCTGATTTGGGCAGGCAATTTGGGACAAATCCCAAATCCATGAAACTCTGGCACTTCCTTCCTTTTTTCCCTGTCACAATTTCCCCATTTTCTTGATTTGGGCACATAATTTGGGACAAATCCCAAATCCAGGAAACTCTGGCACTTCTTCCTTTTTTCCCTGTCACAACTTTCCCATTGTCCTGATCTAGGCCTGGAATTTGTGACAAATTCCACATTCAGGAAACTCTGGCACTTCCTTCTATTTTTCCCTGTCACAACTTTCCCATTGTCCTGATTTGGGCTCCAGTTTGGGACAAATCCCAAATCCAGGAAGCTCTGACACTTCCTTTTTGGGAAGGTTTTCCTTGGGGAAAGGTTTTCCTTTCCTTCCTTGGGGATGGTTTTCCCTGGAAAAATGATCCCTGAAAATTCAGGTTTTTATTCACTGCACAACAAAACCGAGAGGAATCACCTGCACGAGGAGCAGGTTTAAAGAAAAGCAATTAATTATTGCTGTTCTAATTAATAACAGAGATGTCAGAGCTGTGTTAACGAGCTCTTTGGGTGGCACAAGAAATAAATAATAGCGAGAAATAGAAATAAACAGGAGAATGAGTATAAATAATAGGAGAACTGGGGAAAATTACAGCAGGAAAAGTGAAATCTGATTGAAAATCAGAATTCATCATCTCCTGTATCCCCCGTGCCACGCTGGAATTCCAGGTGGGAGCTCAGCCCCATCCAGCTGCTCCCTCACTCCTTCTGGTGGGATTTGGAAAGAGCTGGGAGGAAAAAAGTGACCAAAATCATTTTTTGAGGTAAAGATGCTTTAATAGGGAAAGGAAAACCAGACAAGGATCCCATTCCCATTTCCCACCCAGCCACCCCCAGGGGGACACAAGTGACAAAAATCCCTCCAAACTCCTCCCAAATCCTCCCAAATCCTCATTTTTTCCTCATTTTTCCTCATTTTTGTGCTGAGCAGCAGCCCTGGGGTCTGGGACACCCCTGGGATCAGCTGTGCCCACCCAGCTCATCCTGCTGGGATGAGGAGCAGGGATGGGGCCAAAAACATCCTGGAATTATCAACTTTATTCTCTTTTTTACTCCTTTTTTCCTCTCATTTTCTCCTTTCTCCTCCCCCTTTTTTCTCCTTTTTCTTCCTTTAATCTCCTTTTACTCTTTTTTCTCTTATTTTCTCCTTTTCCCCTCTTTTTTCTCCCTTTTTCTTCCTTTATTCTCCTTTTTACTCCCTTTTTCTCTTGTTTTCTCCTTTTCCACTTTTTTCTCCTTTTTTCTTCTTTTATTCTCCTTTCTACTCCTTTTTTCTCTAATTTTCTCCTTTTCCCCTCTTTTTTTCTCCCTTTTTATTTTTTTCTCCTTTTTACTCCCTTTTTCTCTTATTTTCTCCTTTTTCACTTTTTTCTCCTTTTTTCTTCCTTTATTCTCCTTTTTACTCATTTTTTCTCTCATTTTCTCCTTTCTCCTCCCCCTTTTTTCTCCTTTTTCTTCCTTTAGTCTCCTTTTACTCTTTTTTCTCTTATTTTCTCCTTTTCCCCTCTTTTTTCTCCTTTTTTCTTCCTTTATTCTCCTTTTTACCCCCTTTTTCTCTTATTTTCTCCTTTTTCACTTTTTTCTCCTCTTTTCTTCCTTTATTCTCCTTTCTACTCCTTTTTCTCTGATTTTCTCCTTTTCCCCTCTTTTTTCTCCTATTTTCTCCCTTTATTCTCCTTTTTACTCCTTTTTTCTCTTACTTTCTCCCTTTTTTCCTCCTTTTCCTCATTTTTACTCCATTTCTTCATTTTTCTCCTTTTCCCTCTCCTTTTTCTTTTCCTCCCTTTTTTCTCATTTTTCTTCCTTTATTCTTTTTTCTCCTTTTCCATCTTCCCTTTCTCTTTTTGCTCTTCTTCCTCCTCTTTTCCTTCCTTTATTCTGCTCTTAGCTCCTTTTCCATCCTTTTTTTTTCCTTTTTGCTCCTTTTTCCTCCTTTTTTTTCCATTTTTCCACCTTTTCATCCTTTTCTCTCATTTTTTCTCCTTCCATCCTTTCATTCCAAGCAGCTCTGGCATCTTAAATTAAATGAAGTCTTCTTCATTAAGAGCTCAGTTGCATCCATGGATATCAAAACCTCCCCCTTGCTCCATTTTTGTCAGGATTGTTTGTTTCATTCCAAAGGAAATGTCCATAATGGGCGATCTTCCCATAAATTATAAATTTATGGGAAATAAATTCATATAAATTAGCAGAACTCATGCTAACAGCATGTTACAGTTGGGCACAAATGAGCAGATTTCTGTCCACAAAGCCTCGATTCATCCTCAAGTTTAAAAATAACAATTTATTATAATTATTATAATTTATTTATTGTAACATTCAGGCTTTTTCTCCTCAGTAAATGCCCCCAGAAAAGATTGAATTATCCTAAAATCCAAACCTGGCTTCCAGATGTGACAAACCCAAAGGTTATTTATCAGCTAATGGGTGATCTTATCTTCTGATATCATGCAAATCCCTCCTCATTCCCAAACTTTAATTCACATTTCTCATTTTTTTCCTTTCAGCAATGCTTTGCTAATTCCAGATGCTGGGAACTCTCTCTCCTCACAATAACCTACCTCTGATTTATCCCTTTCTATCTGATTTACTGAGTAATTTCCCTCTGATTTCTCCCTTTCTATCTGATTTACTGAATAATTCCCCTCTGATTTCTCCCTTTCTATCTGATTTACTGAATAATTTCCCTCTGATTTCTCCCTTTCTATCTGATTTACTGAATAATTCCCCTCTGATTTCTCCCTTTTTATCTGATTTACTGAATAATTCCCCTCTGATGATCCCTTTTTGGATGTGGCATTGCCAAGAAAACAATGGAGCACGTGGGATAGGAAGGGTTGGGGGCTCTGCAATTCCTCCCTCCAATTCCAAAACCTCTCCTTGATGGTTCCTTGATGATTCCTTGATCCCACTTAAGTGTGGCACTTCCAAAATCCCAACTTCCCTTTGTACCTCATTTCCCTACAGGTTGTGAGAAGAAATGTGATTCCAGGTTTAACATGCTGGTCAAGACTCCTGGATTTCTATTCCAATATTCCAATTCTCCCAGGAATTCTGGGTGTTCCCTAAATATTTGGATCTGATTGAGAGCCCACATGGGGTCTGGGAGGTTCAGCAGCTCTGAAAATCCCAACCTCCCTTTGTGCCTCATTTCCCCACAGGTCATGAGAAGAAACACGGCTCCAGCTTTAACATCCTGGTCAGGACTCCTGGATTTCTATTCCAATATTCCAATTCTCCCAGGAATTCTGAATGTGCCCTAAATATTTGGAACTGATTGAGAGCCCACACAGGGAGGTTCAGCACCTCTGAAAATCCCAATCTCCCTTTGTGCCTCATTTCCCCACAAGTCACAAGGAGCAACGTGATTCCAGTTTTAATATCCTAGTGATGACTCCTGGATTTCTATTCCAATATTCCAATTCTCCCAGGAATTCCGAATGTGCCCTAAATATTTGGATCTGATTGAGAGCCCACACAGGGAGGTTCAGCACCTCTGAAAATCCCAACCTCCCTTTGTGCCTCATTTCCCTACAGGTCATGAGAAGAAATGCAGCTCCAGCTTTAACATCCTGGTCAGGACTCCTGGACTTGTATTCCCAGCTCTCCCAGGAATTCTGAATGTGCCCTAAATATTTGGATCTGATTGAGAGCCCACATGGGATCTGGGATGTTCAGCAGCTCTGAAAATCCCAACCTCCCTTTGTGCCTCATTTCCCCACAGGTCATGAGAAGAAATGCAGCTCCAGCTTTAACATCCTGGTCAGGACTCCTGGATTTCTATTCCAATATTGCAAATCTCCCAGGAATTCTAGGAGTGCCCTAAATATTTGGATCTAATTGAAAGCCCCCATGGAGTCTGGGAGGTTCAGCACCTCTGAAAATCCCAACTTCCCTTTGTGCCTCATTTCCCTACAGCTCATGAGAAGAAACGTGGGTCCAGGTTTAACATCTTAGTGATGACTCCTGGATTTCTATTCCAATATTCCAATTCTCCCAGGAATTCTGGGTGTTCCCTAAATATTTGGATCTGATTGAGAGCCCACATGGGATCTGGGATGTTCAGCAGCTCTGAAAATCCCAACTTCCCTTTGTGCCTCATTTCCCCACAAGTCACAAGAAGCAATGTGATTCCAGCTTTAACATCCTAGTGATGACTCCTGGATTTCTATTCCAATATTCCAATTCTCCCAGGAATTCCGAATGTGCCCTAAATATTTGGATCTGATTGAGAGCCCACACAGGGAGGTTCAGCACCTCTGAAAATCCCAACCTCCCTTTGTGCCTCAGAGAATCCCCTGCACAAGGGCATTGTGCTGCCACAGCAGGAACATGGAGAGTTTTTCCAGGCTCCCAAAGCTCCAAGGTCATTTTCCAAAGGGAAAAAAAAAGTGGGATAGAAGTGGAAATCACTGCTAAGGGCACAGTAGTGTTTAAACACCATTAAAATTAAATAAAATGACAATAGTAACTGGATTTAATTTGATTTTTTTCCTCACTCACAGACCCAGGCAAGCATCCCTGGATCGCTGGAAGTATCCAAGACCTGACTGGATGGAAAAATCTGGGATCATGAAAGTTGTCCCTGAGCATGACAAGGATGGAATTGGGATGATCTTTTAGGTCCTTTTCAACCCAAACCATGACTCCATGAAGTGTTTTATGACCATGAGTGGTTCTCCAGGCAAGGATGGAGCTGTGGACAGGATTCCTGCGGGACGGCGGTGACGGGCGGTGACGGTGACGGGCGGTGACGGTGACGGGCGGTGAGGGTGACGGGCGGTGACGGTGACGGGCGGTGACACCGCGGAGCGGCGGCGCCGGCAGCTCCCAACGCGGCTTTTCCTGAGGCAGAAATGATTCAGATTCTGACCTCACTGCCACAGACAGGGCTGGAAATGTGCTGTGGGAGGGGATCTGAGCGTGAGTCACATTTTCCCTTCATCCAGAGGTGTTTGATCCGTGTTCTCCCAATGACTGTGCCGTGTTTCCATGAGAACTCCTCAGGAAGATGTGGAAAATCTCTTTTCCCTTTCTTCCAGAGGTGTTTGATCCATGTTCTCCTAATGACTGTGCCGTGTTTCCATGAGAATTCCTCAGGAAAACACAGAAATTCTCTTTTCCCTTTATCCAGAGGTGTTTGATCCATGTTCTTCCCCTGACTGTGCCGTGTTTCCATGAGAATTCCTCAGGAAGATGTGGAAATTTTCTTTTCCCTTTCTTCCTGAGGTGTTTGATCCATGTTCTCCTCTGTGACTGTGCCGTGTTTCCGTGAGAATTCCTCAGGAAGATGTGGAAAATCTCTTTTCTCTTTCTTCCAGAGGTCTTTGATCCATGTTCTCCCAATGACTGTGTTTCCATGAGAATTCCTCAGGAAAACACAGAAATTCTCTTTTCCCTTTATCCAGAGGTGTTTGATCCATGTTCTCCCAATGACTGTGCCGTGTTTCTGTAAGAATTCCTCAGGAACACACAGAAATTCTCTTTTCCCTTTATCCAGTGGTGTTTGATCCATGTTCTCCCTCTGAGTGTGCCATGTTTCCATGAGAATTCCTCAGGAAAACACAGAAAATCTCTTTTCTCTTTCTTCCAGAGGTGTTTGATCCATGTTCTCCCAATGACTGTGTTTCCATGAAAATTCCTCAGGAAAACACAGAAATTCTCTTTTCTCTTTCTTCCTGAGATATTTGATCCATGTTCTCCCAATGACTGTGCCGTGTTTCCATGAGAATTCCTCAGGAAGATGTGGAAAATCTCTTTTCCCTTTCTTCCAGAGGTGTTTGATCCATGTTCTTCCCCTGACTGTGCCGTGTTTCCATGAGAATTCCTCAGGAAAACACAGAAATTCTCTTTTCCTTTTATCCAGAGGTGTTTGATCCGTGTTCTCCCAACGACTGTGCTGCGTTTCCATGAGAATTACTCCAGAAGACACAGAAAATCTCTTTTCTCTTTCTTCCTGAGATATTTGATCCGTGTTCTCCCCCTGACTGTGCTGTGTTTCCGTGAGAATTCCTCAGGAAGATGTGGAAAATCTCTTTTCTCTTTCTTCCAGAGGTATTTGATCCATGTTCTCCTAATGACCATGTTTCCATGAGAATTCCTCAGGAAAACACAGAAATTCTCTTTTCCCTTTATCCAGAGGTGTTTGATCCGTGTTCTCCCAATGACTGTGCCGTGTTTCCATGAGAATTCCTCAGGAAGATGTGGAAAATCTCTTTTCCCTTTCTTCCAGAGGTGTTTGATCCCTGACTGTGCCGTGTTTCCATGAGAATTCCTCAGGAAAGCACGGAAATTCTCTTTTCCCTTTCTTCCTGAGGTGTTTGATCCATGTTCTCCTCTGTGACTGTGCCATGTTTCTGTGAGAATTCCTCAGGAAAACACAGAAATTCTCTTTTCCCTTTATCCAGAGGTGTTTGATCCATGTTCTCCCAATGACTGTGTTTCCATGAAAATTCCTCAGAAAAACACAGAAATTCTCTTTTCCCTTTCTTTCAGAGATATTTGATCCATGTTCTCCCAGTAACTGTGCCATGTTTCTATGAGAATTCCTCAGGAAAACACAGAAATTCTCTTTTCCCTTTATCCAGAGGTGTTTGATCCGTGTTCTCCCAATGACTGTGCCGTGTTTCCATGAAAATTCCTCAGGAAGATGTGGAAAATTCTCTTTTCCCTTTCTTCCAGAGGTGTTTGATCCATGTTCTCCCAATGACTGTGCCGTGTTTCCATGAAAATTCCTCAGGAAGATGTGGAAAATCTCTTTTCCCTTTCTTCCAGAGGTGTTTGATCCCTGACTGTGCCGTGTTTCCATGAGAATTCCTCAGGAACACACAGAAATTCTCTTTTCCCTTTATCCAGTGGTGTTTGATCCATGTTCTCCCAATGACTGTGCTGTGTTTCCATGAAAATTCCTCAGGAAAACACAGAAAATCTCTTTTCCTTTTATCCAGAGGTGTTTGATCCATGTTCTCCCAACGACTGTGCTGCGTTTCCATGAGAATTACTCCAGAAGACACAGAAATTCTCTTTTCCCTTTCTTCCTGAGATATTTGATCCATGTTCTCCCAATGACTGTGCCGTATTTCTGTGAGAATTCCTCAGAAAGACACAGAAATTCTCTTTTCCCTTTACCCAGAGGTGTTTGATCCGTGTTCTCCCAATGACTGTGCCGTGTTTCTGTAAGAATTCCTCAGGAAAACACAGAAATTCTATTTTCCCTTTCTCTCAGAGGTGTTTGATCCGTGTTCTCCCAATGACTGTGCCATGTTTCTGTGAGAATTCCTCAGGAAAACACAGAAAATCTCTTTTCCTTTTATCCAGAGGTGTTTGATCCATGTTCTTCCCCTGACTGTGCCATGTTTCTATGAGAATTCCTCAGGAAAACACAGAAAATCTCTTTTCCCTTTATCCAGAGGTGTTTGATCCGTGTTCTCCCAATGACTGTGCCGTGTTTCCATGAGAATTCCTCAGGAAGATGTGGAAATTCTCTTTTCTCTTTCTTTCTGAGGTGTTTAGTCCGTGTTCTCCCCCTGACTGTGCCGTGTTTCTGTGAGAATTCCTCAGGAAAACACAGAAATTCTCTTTTCCCTTTATCCAGAGGTGTTTGATCCATGTTCTCCCAATGACTGTGCTGTGTTTCCATGAGAATTCCTCAGGAAAATGTGGAAATTCTCTTCTCTGAAGACTCAACACGCTGCCCATGACTGAGAATGGCACGAACAGGAAACCTGGTGGCACAGGAATTTTGTTCCTTCCCTTATTTCTTCACAAAGAACATTTGGAAAATGGAAAACAGGCTGATAATCCAGCTTTAAAAAATAAATAATTTAAATTAAAAAAAAAAAAAAAAATTTCTCTTCCAGCATAGAATTATGGAATCATTAAGGCTGAAAAATATCGCCAAGGTCAAAACCAAAAAGATCTCCAAGATCTCCAAGATCAAATCCAATCTTTTATCAAACACCCCCATGCCCATTAAAGATATCTTGAAGTGCCTCATCCATTCAGTTTTTTAACACTTCCTGGCAGCTTCTCCCCAAATTTTGTCTTTTCATCAGTTCCCTGTCTACTTAATGACCTTGTAGGACTCAAAATCAGAAATGAAAATCAAAATCAACAATCAAAATAAGAATAAAAATTAATAATCAAAATAAGAACCAAAATAAAAAATTAAAAAATAGAATTAAAATAAATTCAAAAATCAAAATATACTTAAAAATTCAGCATCTGGGATCCTTGTTCTGGACACCACCACACAACAAAAAATGGGAATGGCTCTGGATTTTTGGCACTGCTGGGTTTGATGACACAGCTGGGAAATCAGGGATGAGGTGGTGCAGGAATTATGGAATTATTGAGGTTGGAAAAGCTCTCCAGGGTCCTGGAGTCCAACCACTCCCAGCACTGCCAGGGCCACCACTGGCCCCTGTCCCCAAGTGCCACATCCAGGTGGATTTGAAATCCCTGCAGGGACAGGGACTCCACCAGTGCCAGGTCTGGACAATCATTTCCATGAAAAAATTTTCCCCAATATCCAACCTGAACCTCTTCCCAAAAAACCTCTTCCAACACAGGGCCCAGCCCTCCCAAAGAGGTGCTGGCAGCACAAAACACCACTAAAAACTCAATGAAAACACAAATTAATAAATGACACCTTAAAAACCTTTCCCTTATCCTAAATTCCCATAACACCATGCCAGCACTTCCATTAGCAGAGATCAAGCAATTTTTGGTTTGGGGAAGATTTTTCTTTTCTTTTTTTTCCTTTCTCCTCTGCTCTGCTCACTATTCATAGCCCACTTCTCACCTTCAGAGCACATTAATTCCCCCAGTATTCCTCAGATGTGATGGTTAATCGGATTTTATGGATTTTATAGATGCCAAAAACGAGGCAGGGAGGTTAAGTGACTTGCCCATGGCCAAGCTCTGTGGATCCATTAAAAAAAAAAAAAAAAAAAGAGGGAGACATTTTACATTTATTAATTTTAAGACCCTCTCAGCCCTGCAGAGTTGGACTGAGGGTAATTAAAGTTTTAATTGTGATGTGCAGAGTGAGGAACGCGGGGAGTTCCTTAAAGTCACCATAAAACAGCCCTAAAATGACTTCCTTGGGTTCTGCAGGTGTGGGAAGAATTCCATATTCCCTCAGCTTGGATCATGGGCAGGACCTACCTCGGGTTTAGATGACCAGAACCAGCCTTGGATCAGCTCTCCCAGAGGATTTGGGATCATGAAGGAGACAATTCCTGCACATCTCAAATTCAGAGGAATGCTCTCCAACTTTTAATCCTGTTAATTCTGTTAATTTTCACCTCATAACTCAGGAAGTTGTCCTGGGATCATGGATAGGACCTGACTGAGGTTTGGGGGCTCAGGACCACCAGGTTCTCCCAGAGGATTTGGGATCATGAGGAAAAAAATTCCTGCACTTCTCAAATTCAGAGGAATGCTCTCCAACTTTTAATTCTGTTAATTCCATTAATTTTCACCTCATAATTCAGGGAGTTATCCTTGGATCATGGGCAGGACCTGCCTGGGGTTTGGGGGCTCAGCCCAGCCTTGGATCAGCTCTCCCAGAGGATTTGGGACAGCCCTGCAAGGAGGCAACTCCTGAACTGCTCAAATTCAAAGGAATTGTCCCCAATTTATCATTCAGTTTATTCTCACCTTCTAATTCAGGAAGTTCTCCTTGGATCATGGAACCTGACTGAGGTTTGGATGCTCAGGACCACCAGGCTCTCCTAGAGGATTTGGGATCATGAAGAAGACAATTCCTGCACTTCTCAAATTCAGAGGAATGCTCTCCAACTTTTATTTCCTTTAATTCCATTAATTTTCACCTCATAATTCAGGAAGTTGTCCTGGGATCATGGACAGGACCTGCCTCGGGTTTAGATGATCAGGACCAGCCTTGGATCAGCTCTCCCAGAGGATTTGGGATCATGAAGGAGACAATTCCTGTACATCTCAAATTCAGAGGAATGCTCTCCAACTTTTAATTCTGTTAATTCCATTAATTTTCACCTTCTAATTCAGGGAGTTCTCCTTGGATCATGGATAGGACCTGCCTGGGGTTTGGATGCTCAGGACCCCCAGGCTCTCCTAGAGGATTTGGGATCATGAAGGAGACAATTTCTGCACTTCTCAAATTCAGAGGAATGCTCTCCAACTTTTAATTCTGTTAATTCGGTAATTTTCACCTCATAATTCAGGGAGTTCTCCTTGGATCATGGATAGGACTTGCCTGGGGTTTGGGGGCTCACCCCAGTCTTGGATCAGCTCTCCCAGAGGATTTGGGACAGCCCTGCAAGGAGGCAACCCCTGAACTGCTAAAATTCAAAGGAATTGTCCCCAGTTTATAATTCAGTTTAATCTCACTTCATAATTCAGGGAGTTCTCCTTGGATCATGGATAGGACCTGACTGAGGTTTGGATGCTCAGGACCACCAGGCTCTCCCAGAGGATTTGGGATCATGAAGGAGACAATTCCTGCACTTCTCAAATTCAGAGGAATGCTCTCCAACTTTTAACTCTGTTGATTCTGTTAATTTTCACCTCATAATTCAGGGAGCTGACCTTGGATCATGGACAGGACCTGCCTGGGGTTTGGGGGCTCAGCACAGCCTTGGATCAGCTCTCCCAGAGGATTTGGGACAGCCCTGCAAGGAGGCAACCCCTGAACTGCTAAAATTCAAAGGAATTGTCCCCAGTTTATAATTCAGTTTATTCTCACCTTCTAATTCAGGGAGTTGTCCTTGGATCATGGAACCTGACTGAGGTTTGGATGCTCAGGACCACCAGGCTCTCCCAGAGGATTTGGGATCATGAAGGAGACAATTTCTGCACTTCTCAAATTCAGAGGAATGCTCTCCAACTTTTAATTCTGTTAATTCCATTAATTTTCACCTCATAACTCAGGGAGTTCTCCTTGGATCATGGGCAGGACCTGCCTCGGGTTTCGATGATCAGGACCAGCCTTGGATCAGCTCTCCCAGAGGATTTGGGACAGCCCTGCAAGGAGGCAACCCCTGAACTTCTCAAATTCAAAGGAATTGTCCCCAGTTTATAATTCAGTTTATTCTCACTGTACAATTCAGGGAGTTGTCCTCAGATCATGGCTAGGACCTGATTGGGGTTTGGATGCTCAGGATCCCCAGGCTCTCCTAGAGGATTTGGGATCATGAAGACAATTCCTGCACCTCTCAAATTCAGAGGAATGCTCTCCAACTTTTAATTCCGTTAATTCCATTAATTTTCACCTCATAATTCAGGAAGTTGTCCTTGGATCATGGACAGGACCTGCCTGGGGTTTGGGGGCTCAGCCCAGCCTTGGATCAGCTCTCCCAGAGGATTTGGGACAGCCCTGCAAGGAGGCAACCCCTGAACTTCTCAAATTCAAAGGAATTGTCCCCAATTTATAATTCAGTTTATTCTCATCTCATAATTCAGGAAGTTCTCCTTGGATCATGGATAGGACCTACCTTGGGTTTAGATGATCAGGACCAGTCTTGGATCAGCTCTCCCAGAGGATTTGGGACAGCCCTGCAAGGAGGCAACTCCTGAACTTCCCAGATTCAAAGGAATTGTCCCCAACTCTTCATTCCATAAATTTTCACCTCATAGTTCAGGAAGGTGTCCCTTCCCAAGCTGTACTGAATCCCAGAATCCCAGAATGGATCAGGTTGGAAGGGCCTCAAAGGCCTCATTCCAGCCCCCTGGGCACCTTCCACCATCCCAGGCTGCTCCAAGCCCCATCCAGCTTTAAATCATCATTACTCTATGAAAAATCAAAATTTCCTGCAAAATTCAGCAAGTGAGGGGGTGTGAGCACCTCTACCAAAAAACCCTGAAACTCCTCTTGACTTCCTAAGAAATAATTTGTGTTTTAACTCCAGGAATTCCCAGAAGGGCAACTCAACACAGACAACGTCTGGAAATCAAACAGATCATGAACTAAAATCAAATTGGTTTTATGGCTCATTTTCTCCTCTGCATGAGAAATAACACAGACAAACACTTTGGTCATTACAACAACCCATAAACTTCCCAAAGGGTCTCTCAGATCCTTCAGATCCTTGGGAATCACCTCAGTGGGGCTGAGTGGGGAATCAGGCAGGAAGCTCAGAGCATTGCAGATGCATCCATGGGGATTTTGTGGTCCTTAACTTCCTAGCAAAGGAATTTGGGATCATTTTGGAAGTGGGATCACCTTGTGAGCAGGGGAACTTTGTGCTCTGCATTTATTCCCAGAGCACCAGGGGAACCAAATCCATGGCAACCCTTCATTCCCTGCAGGAAAGATGAAAAAAATCCACTAAAAGATTCCCAAGGGGTCTCTCAGATCCTACAGATCCTTGGGAATTGCCTCAGTGGGGCTGAATGGGGAACCAGGCAGGGAGCTCAGAGCATTGCAAATGCATCCATGGGGTTTTTGTGATCTTCTACCTCCCTGGGAAATGAATTTGGGATAATTTTGGAAGTGGGATCACCTTATGATAAGGGGAACTTTGTGCTCTGCATTTATTCCCAGAGCATCTGGGGAACCAAATCCACGACAACCCTTCAATCCCTGCAGGAAAGATGAAAAAATCCCACTAAAAGATTCCCAAAGGGTCTCTCAGATCCTACAGATCCTTGGGAATCACCTCAGTGGGGCTGAGTGAGGAACCAGGCAGGGAGCTCAGAGCATTGCAGATGCATCCATGGGGATTTTGTGGTCTTTAACTTCCTGGGAAATGAATTTGGGATCATTTGGAAGTGGGATCCCCTCCTGAGTATGCAAACTTTGTGCTCTGCATTTATTCCCAGAGCATCAGGTGAACCAAATCCATGGCAACCCTTCAATCCCTGCAGGAAAGATGAAAAAATCCCACTAAAAGATTCCCAAAGGGTGTCTCAGATCCTACAGATCCTTGGGAATCACCTCAGTGGGGCTGAACGGGGAACCAGGCAGGAAGTTCAGAGCATTGCAAATGCATCCCTGGGGATTTTGTGGTCTTTTAGCTTCCTGGGAAAGGAATTTGGGATCATTTTGGAAGTGGGATCCCCTCCTGAGCAGGGGAACTTTGTTCTCTGCATTTATTCCCAGAGCACCAGGGGAGCCAAATCCACGGCAACCCTTCAATCCCTGCAGGAAAGATGAAAAAAATCCCACTAAAAAATTACCAAAGTGTCTCTCAGATCCTACAGATCCTTGGGAATCACCTCAGTGGGGCTGAATGAGGAACCAGGCAGGAAGCTCAGAGCATTGCAAATGCATCCATGGGGATTTTGTGGTCTTCTGCCTCCCTGGGAAATGAATTTGGGATTGTTTTGGAAGTGGGATCACCTCCTGAGTATGCAAATTTTGTGCTCTGCATTTATTCCCAGAGCACCAGGGGAACCAAATCTCTGGCAACTCTTCAATCCCTGCAGGAAAGATGAAAAAATCCCACTAAAAGATTCCCAAAGGGTGTCTCAGGTCCTACAGATCCTTGGGAATCACCTCAGTGGGGCTGAGTGGGGAACCAGGCAGGAAGCTCAGGGCATTGCAAATGCATCCATGGGGATTTTGTGGTCTTTAACTTCCTAGGAAAGCAATTTGGGATCATTTTGGAAGTGGGATCCCTTCCTCAGCAGAGGAACTTTGTGCTCTGCATTTATTCCCAGAGCATCTGGGGAACCAAATCCACGGCAACCCTTCAATCCCTGCAGGAAAGATGAAAAAATCCCACTAAAAGATTCCCAAAGGGTGTCTCAGATCCTACAGATCTTTGGGAATCACCTCAGTGGGGCTGAGTGGGGAACCAGGCAGGAAGCTCAGAGCATTGCAGATGCATCCATGGGGATTTTGTGGTCTTTTACCTTCCTGGGAAATGAATTTGGGATCATTTTGGAAGTGGGATCACCTCCTGAGCAGGGGAGCTTTGTGCTCTGCATTTATTCCCAGAGCACCAGGGGAACCAAATCCATGGCAACCCTTCAATCCCTGCAGGAAAGATGAAAAAAATCCCACTAAAAGATTCCCAAAGGGTCTCTCAGATCCTACAGATCTTTGGGAATTGCCTCAGTGGGGCTGAGTGGGGAACCAGGCAGGAAGCTCAGGGCATTGCAGATGCATCCATGGGGATTTTGTGGTCCTTAACTTCCTAGGAAAGCAATTTGGGATCATTTTGGAAGTGGGATCACCTTGTGAGCAGGGGAAATTTGTGCTCTGCATTTGTTCCCAGAGAATCAGGGGGACCAAATCCATGGCAACCCTTCAATCCCTGCAGGAAAGATGAAAAAAATCCCACTAAAAAATTACCAAAGTGTCTCTCAGATCCTACAGATCCTTGGGAATCACCTCAGTGGGGCTGAATGAGGAACCAGGCAGGAAGCTCAGAGCATTGCAAATGCATCCCTGGGGATTTTGTGATCTTCTGCCTCCCTGGGAAATGAATTTAGGATAAATTTGGAATGGGATCACCTTGTGAGTAGGGGAACTTTGTGCTCTGCATTTGTTCCCAGAGCACCAGGGGAACCAAATCCACGGCAACCCTTCAATCCCTGCAGGAAAGATGAAAAAAATCCCACTAAAAGATTCCCAAAGGGTCTCTCAGATCCTACAGATCCTTGGGAATCACCTCAGTGGGGCTGAATGAGGAACCAGGCAGGAAGCTCAGAGCATTGCAGATGCATCCATGGGGATTTTGTGGTCTTTAACTTCCTGGGAAATGAATTTAGGATAAATTTGGAATGGGATCACCTTGTGAGTAGGGGAACTTTGTGCTGTGCATTTTTTCCCAGAGCATCTGGGGAGCCAAATCCATGGCAACCCTTCATTCCCTGCAGAAGAGATGAAAAAAATCCACTAAAAGATTCCCAAAGGGTGTCTCAGATCCTACAGATCCTTGGGAATCGCCTCAGTGGGGATGAGTGGGGAACCAGGCAGGAAGCTCAGAGCATTGTAAATGCATCCCTGGGGATTTTGTGATCTTCTGCCTCCATGGGAAATGAATTTGGGATCATTTTGGAAGTGGGATCCCCTCCTGAGTATGCAAATTTTGTGCTCTGCATTTATTCCCAGAGCATCAGGTGAACCAAATCCACGGCAACCCTTCATTCCCTGCAGGAAAGATGAAAAATTCCTACTAAAAATTATTTAGACACCAATTTTTGGTCAGGAAATTCCCAATTAGCAAATTCCTGGAGCCTGGGAATAATATTTTGGGATTTCTCCTCTTTCTCTCTTGTTCCCTGGGCTCTGCTTTGGATCACTGAGGACTTTAGCAAAGAGTGGGGATTTTCTTAAGGGGACTTAAGAAAGAGTGGGGATTTTCTTAAGGGGTGTGGCTGAACTCCTGCTTGTATTTTATATATGGAAAAGTCAGTTTTATATTGCAAAGTTGGTGTGAAAACAGAAAAAGTGAGACAAAAACATCCCCGGCAAAATCCTTGCTTGGAAAGGAAGAGTGGGAAGTGGCACTCAGGCAGGAAAAAATAATAGGGAAAGAAAAAAAATAATTTGGAAGGGTTTTTTTTTAGCAAAACAAGCAGAAATCCTGGGAATAACAGTTCTGGAAAAGCACAGAACCCATCTCACCTCCTCTGGAACTGCCTGCAACTCCTCCTGCATGGATAACACAAAAATACCTGGAAAAACTCAGAGCCTGATGCTGGTTTTTTATTCAAAACCAGGAGCTTGTGGTGCTCTGCCCCTTTTTGAAGGCCAGGAATGAAATGCAGCCTCGTGGACAGAGAATTAGAAGCTCCTTGAGCTCAGCCCAGCCTCCTGCAGCTTCCAGACCTCAGGAGGGATTCTCCAGGAAAATCCTGGCTGGCCACTGGTGGTAAACAAGAATTTCTTTCTATTTTAAGTGTTGTGGTGATTTAAACATTCAATCCTGATATGATCTGAAGATAACCCAGGGAAAGGAGAAAAATTCCTAAGGGAGGTTGTGAAGGGAAGAAATTTGGACCAGACTGGGAGGCTCAGACAGATCACAGGAAAGTGGGATTTTCCTGCCCTTGGAAAAGCCAGACTTCTCTATTTCAATGGTTTTTAATATCCTCCACCCACCTGATTTCTGCATGCAAACTTTGGAATAAATGAATTATTCAGGGCCTGACCCACAGCCTCTGCTCCAGTCACCCCAATGTCAGCGCTCGTTTTCATTTGGAGATCATTAGATCAGGATCCTGCTCCTCGCTAATTGCCCCTCCTAATGAGCTTCCATGGAATTTAATTTCTTTAATCCCCCTCCCTCCCTGATGTGGCTGAGTTGGCCACTCCTGCTGTCGGCTTTGTGGCAGCGGGAAATTCCAAGAAATTCCAATTTCTTGGAATTCCTGCTCTGCTTGGGCTGCTCCCCTTGGGAAAATCCAAGTTTAATAATGGACAAAGGCTCATCCAGCATCGATGGGAATGTTTGGAACCGGTCTGGAAGGGTTAAACAGGAGCAGGACCAGTTTGGGGGAAAGGAGCAGAGCCCTCCTGCCCCACAGCAGAACCTTTCCCCAACCATGCCCACATCCAACCCGACTGATTCCATTTGGAGTAGGTGCAATGATGGCTTTAATTAGCACCAGTCCATTAATTAAGAAGGTTTTTCCATCATCTGACCACCCCAGTGCCCCCTGCACTCCCATGCCCTCATCCCACCAGCACCATTTCCATCTCAAACCCCCCCTGCCATGGGCAGGGACACCTCCCACTGTCCCAGGGTGCTCCAGTGTCCAACCTGGCCTTGGGCACTTCCAAGGATTGGGATTCCACAATTCCTTGCACAAATCCAGGGAATTTGCAGTGCCCAAACACTGGATTTGGGTTGATTCTTCTGGAGGCCACTGGGATCTGCCAGGTTTTGTCTGCAGGACAAGCACAGGAGGAGCCAGTCCCCCTGACAGAGCACACCCCTTGCAAAGTCTCCATTTCCTGGGGTTTTCAATTCTTACTCCATTCTCTCCACAGGTTTCCTGTGGAATCCTCCCGACTGTTGTGCAGTTTATTAAACATGTCCTGCACATCTGCTCTAATCAGCCCAAGGAAAAATGGCCCCGTTTGATTTTCAGGAGCAATCCCAGGATATCAGCTCAGTCATGGCAGCGTTTTCCACCTCAGCAGCCCCTGGGAAGGGTTGGTTAATCACCACTGATGTGGAAAGGATTCCCAAGTGCTGTAGGATCAGCTCAAGCAATCACAGCTCTCCAGAGCTCCAAAGGCAGGATTTGGGGTTGTGTTGGTTTGAAAAGCCAGGAGTGTGCTGAGGAGGGCAGGAGCCTCCCCTGAAATGGAAAATGTAAATCCCCTCCCTCTGAATTACTGTAATTTTGAAATTACGGGGGTCTCAGGCAAACATATGGGAGTAGGAATAACAGTTCTTTATTAGGGAAAAAATAAAAATAAAATAAAAATGCAATAATACAAAACAGCAATGACAGAATCAGAAATGGACCTGTCCCCAGTGTGCCAGGGTGGTGTCCCAGCCCCATGCCAGGGGGGCTCAGCCCTCCTGCAGTGCCAGCTGTGGTTCTGCTGGAGCAGGGATCCTGCACAAGGGGGGAGTTTTCCTCTGCAGCTCCAGGGCTGCTGCAGATGGGCCTGGGCTCCCTCTGGCCATGCAGGGCAGCAGAAAGCTGCTCCTCTGGCAGTGCAGGGGGCAAAGGCTGCTGTGCTGGGCCAGGCTCAGCTTGGATCCAGGTAGGAATGCTTGGCTCCTGCCCTGGGCACAGCATCTCCCCATGGGATGGGGGAATGGGATCAGCCCTGCAGGGACACTCAGTGCCCATGGACAGCAGAGATCTCCTGCAGGGAGGGTTGGCTGTGGCAGAGAGAAAGGAAAAACTGCCCCAGGAACAGCAGAGAACTGCCCCAGCTCTGACTGATGGGGATTGAACACACACCCCCATTTCCAACCTAAGACAGGGGTGGAAAACTTGGCCCTGGAGACAGAGCTGGCACCACAATCATCAGCAGGGCCTGCAAAAAAGTGCCCCAAAATCTCCCACCCCAGACTGACCTCAGCTCCTCCTCTGGACCATGGGATGTGGGACAGTGCAGCCAAAATCCCGTCCCATTCCCACCCCACACCTCCCACTCTCCCAGGGAGAGAAACCCAAACTCCATTTGGTCCAAGCTCCAAGCCCCGTTCAGCCTTGAAGCTGGTGCATCCCTCCATATCCAGATGGACAAACCCAACCACACAAACAAGGGATAATTAAGATAATTATTACTTTAGAGTCTTTGCAGGGTCCAATCCCTGCACAAAACCAAGGGAAAAGTTTCCTGCCTCAGGATGAGGAGTTACCCACTGGGAACAGCCAAACCCTGCACTAAATTCCTATAAAATCCCTTTAAATTCTAATTTTGTCACAGCCACCTTGCAAAGCAGACCCAGCACCCCAAGCACATCAACATTTCAGCAGCAAAGATAAAACTAAACCCTTTAATCTGCTCCTTCCTCCACTCACTGCTGCCCATCCCACCCCTCTCCGGGCTGGAATTCCACCGGAGCAGTTTTCAGTGGCAGTCTGTCACTTCCTGCTAATCCTCCAGCCCTGAAAATCTTTTTAAATCCATCCCTGTCTTTCTGCATTTGCATAACTGTCTGGAAAGGCAACTCTAAAAAGGCAGAGCCTGATTTAGTGTGAATGAACATGTCAGAAAACATCGGCGGCTCCGCAGCCCTCGTGTAAATCTTTCATGATTTAAGAGTTGCCAAGTCACCAACACCAGGAGTATCAGAAAGTCCTGGGCTTCACACAAAAGGATTCTCAGTCAGGCTTCCCCGCTCAGGAGATGAATTTCCTTGTGAAAGCAAAGATTCCTACGCTGAAGGGTTTTTTATTTCCGTGTCAAAATAAATCTGGGAAAGGTAAAAAAAAACCTGCTGAAGGTTTTGGTGGGAATAAGGATATTTAAAGAATTTTGCTGCTTGGAGGGGAATTAAAGTTTGAAAAAAATATTATTTTCTTTTAGTGCATTTAAATATCTTTAAAATCTGTCAAATTCAGACAAATTTAAAATATATCAACACTTTCCTGAGCACCCCCGTGGGGTTCCTGGGATGCTCTAACCCACATGGGCTGCCCAGATGAAGGATCAGCACCCAAAACCTGGCCCAGGGTGCCCAGAGAAGCTGTGGAATCCAAATCCCTGGAAGTGTCCAAGGCCAGCTTGGGGCACCCTGGGACAGTGGGAAGTGTCCCTGCCCATGGCAGGGGTGGCACCGGGTGGGATTTAGGGTCCCTTAGGATTTGATGATTTCCCAGCATCAAGACTCTGACAATATTCTGCAAAGGCTGCAGGAATTGTGAATTTATTTTCCAGAAAATCCCTGGGTTCTGCCTATGGATTCAAACATTCCCCTCCTGCAGCACCACCCTGGTGCCCATTAACTGCTGAAACACTGGCACAGAGCTCCAGAAATAGAGAAAACACAACTTTTTGCCTCCAACAGAGACCACCAGGCACCCATCAATGCTGGAAATCAGAAATGACCACAAAGTGCTCTGAGGTTCTGCTTCACACCACCCAAAAAGCAAACCTAGGTTTCATAATAATTCATACCCCTAGGTTTCATAATAATTCATATAATCCATAATAATTCATCCTATCTCACTTGAATTTAGGAATTTTAATAAATTTTCATTTCTCTGGCTGCCATTAGAATCCCAGAAGAGTTTGGGTTGGAAGAGACCTTAAATCCCATCTCATTCCACAGATTTTCCATGGGCAGGGACACCTCCCACTGTCCCAGGCTGCTCCAAGCCCCTTCCAACCTGGCCTTGAAATTTCCACAGGTTTTATGGGATTCCTTGAAGAATGAGCTGCAATTTAAGTGGTTTTGTTTCTCCCACAGGTATCCAAGCAGGACTGGGCTCACCAGAAGGTTTCGTTTCATTTTTATCTGACTCTATTCCAGGCCTGCATTGAGGGCAGTCTCCAAACTCTGCTTTTCCAAGATTTCCTTAAGGAAGCTCTTCCTGGGAGTGATCCAAGCCTGGCTTGGAGCAGGAGGATGGCCCAGAGCACCTCTGAACACTCCCAATCTCCAGGTTTAATCCCTCCCCTGGGAATATCCATGAATTTGTTTCCTACGTGGATGCAGCGAGCTTTAAATATAACCTGCAACCCATTTTTTCATGTTGTCAACCTAATAAAGTCCAGGGAAACTCCTTTGAGATTTCTCTTATTGGAAGTTTATTGACTTTCTGCCAGAAGTGACAGGGAAAACACGGGGCAGGGAGGGAGGGGAGGGAGCTCTCACAGCAGAGCTGCTAAAAATGAAACCCGAAGTGGTTCATCAAAAAGGAGCTGTTGGGTTGTTGGAAATATTTGTGAAGCAGAATCTCCTTCACAGCTCCTTCTCCTGCTTCCCAGGAGGGCACTGAGGATGGATGGGGCTGTGATTCCACCCACAGGTGACCATTCCTCATGGACAGGGTGCTCCAGGAGATATTCCCAAGGCTCCCAGAGCTCCAGGAGTGTTTGGAAAATGCTCCCAGGGATGCCCAGGGTGGGATTGTTGGGGTGTCTGTGCAGGGCCAGGAATTGCACTGGATGATCCTTGGGGGTCCCTTCCCACAGAAATATTCCAAGATTCTCTCTGGTGGTACCTACTCCCTGAATGAGACATGGACACCCCAACCCTGGAGAGCAGGATTCCTTATAACTCAACATTCTCCTGGTTTTTGGAAATACTCCTTTTTAAAAGCCAAGAATTCCAACAATCCAAGCAAATATTCCAGCCCACACGGGCAGGACTGGATTTCCCTCACATCCCCATCCAGGGCTGCATCCAAGACATTTCCCAGAGCATCCCAGCAAGTGAAGGCTGTGTCCACTGCCACCTGAACATCCTCCTGTCCAGTAAAACTGGTATTTAATAAGCTGGGTTCTGCCAGGACCTTGCCAAGCCAGCCCCAGGTCCTCCCTCTATCTGTCGCCCTGGTTTTTTAAGATTCTCAAGGCCTTCTGATGTTGACATTCTTCTAAGGAACTTTCTCACGCACTTTCTTGTAAATAACTCATTGTTCACATTCCTTTGATGGAGGAGGAGAGAATTGATGGACTGTTGTTGTAGCCAGTGTCATTGGAGAGGTGTCACTGTCACCCTCCAATCCTCTGTCACCTTTGTAAAACTATAAATATGGGAGTCAGAAAATAAACCTTCCCTTTTTTCCTTCACCTTGAAAGAGGTGTGTGCTCGTGTTCCTTTGTGTCTGATAGCGACACTATCCTCAGCATCCGTGGGGTTTTATGTGAATGGTCCTGTTGGAGCTGCCTGTGCCCATTCCCATCACACAGAGATGGATCCATGGAATCCCAGAAGGGTTTGGGTTGGGAGAGGCCTTCAAGATCATCTCAGCTCTTAGAGTGGTCAAATGCTGGAATCATCTGCCCAGGGAGGTGGTGGGGTCACCATCCCTCGATGTGTTTAAGGGAAGGCTGGATGTGGCACTTGGAGCCATGATCCAGTTGAAATGTTAGAACATGGGTTGGACTCAAAGATCTTGAAGGTCTCTTCCAACCTAGAAATTCTGTGATTCTGTGATTCTGTGTGATTCAACCCCTCTGCCATGGCAGGGACACTTTCCACTGTCCCAGGGTTCTCCAAGCTCTGTCCACCCTGGTCTTGGGTGCTCCCAACGATTGGGATTCCACAACCTCCCAGGGAAACCTCTTCCAAAATCTCTGCACTCCCAGAATGAGGAATTTCTAGGCTGAGAATCCAGGCTGATCCCACCCTGGCTGCACACCAGGAGGTGCCAGAATCCTTCTCCATGGCCAAATTCTTGGGATAGGTTGGAAAACATTGGGATTTCAGCGCTGGGCTCCACAACCCAAACTCTGCTTTTCCCTTGGCTTTTCCAACAACAAATCAGAGCCTCACCTCCAATGGAATTCCATAAATAAAAAATAAAAAAAATAAAATAAATAAATAAATAAATAAATAAATAAATAAATAAATAAATATTTGCTACAAGATTTTAATAGTGAACACTGATTTTTTTTAAATTATTTTTTTGCAGAAGCAATAATTGTGGGTGGTGGCTCCAAGGCAGATGAGCATCCCCTGGATTTGTATCCATAAGAATTTCTCCCTCTCTGACAGGGCCCAGCAGCAAAGCTGAGCAGCTGCAGGTCCTCCAAAGCTCCACAGATATTCCCAGCTCTCTTCCATCCAGACTGGTCCTCTTCAAGCCCTGTTTGACATCCAGAGCTCTTCCTTCAGCCATTCCCACTTTCTCCACAGGGATGCTTTGTGGTCATCCTCAAAAGCCCTGACATTCCCAAATTTTCCTAGGACACCACCCACATTTCCAGCTCAAAATCTGTTCATAATTTAAATTTATCTCTTCTGCCCAAAAATTCTGAAGGGGAAAAATGGAATTTCCTGATGCCAGGAGGAAACCCTAAAGTGATTCTGAACCTCCTACCTGATCCTATTAGATTCCCCAAAAAAGGACAACTTGGGAAAGGTGTGGAATGGGATGAGCTTTGAGTCCTTTCCAACTCCAAAGGCTTTTCCATTAAAAGTCCTCAGATGTGGGGATTTGCTTTGGCCTTTAAAAGGGTTTTTTTTTTTCTCCTTTTAAAATGCTTGTGGGGTAAAACATTTTGATCAATTACGATGATAATGACACAAGAGTGGAATTAGGAGCATAATTATAATTACCATTTTTATGCCCGGTTAATTAATCATAAAATGCTACATTATAGAATTTTTCTCTTTAATGAAATTCATTATGGAGGCCCCTGCAGCTCTAAATTTTTTGTTAAACAAATCAAACCTGGGGCTGGGGCTGTTGGCACAAACGTGGCCTTGGATCAGCTGCTGAAGCAGAGCTTGACGAGCCATTTTCCAAAGGGATGGTGGGAAAAAACCTTTTCCTGTGGTATTTTTGGGGTCCCCCATCATGGGGAGGAATGATGAATCTGTCTCCATCTTCTTAGGAGGCTAATTTATTATTTTATGGTACTTATATTAAAGAATGCTATACTAAAACTATACTAAAGAATAAAGATATTTATAGAAGGATTAACACGATACTAATTAAAAACTCGTGGCCTCTTCCAGAGTCCTGACACTGCTGGCTGTGATTGGTCATTAAGTTAAAATAATTCACATGAAACCAATCAAACCATGACCAGTTGGTAAACAATGTCCAAACCACATTACAAAGCAGCAAAACACAAGAGAAGCAAATGAGATAATTCTTGTTTTCATTTTTCTCCGAGTCTTCTCAGCTTCCCAGGAGAAGAAATCCTGGGGAAGGGATTTTTCCAGAAAATATGACAGTGACGTTTTCCCACAAAAGATTTCTCCAGGAGCTGGATTTGGCCTCCTCTGGAATTCACTGGCCATCCAAAGGGCTGAGTTACCCCCAAATTTTGGAGGAAAATCTGTGCTTAGAGGAAAAAAAACATTTTCCTGAGTTTTTGATACAGAGATTCCTGGAGGGAAACCATCCCACACCTTACTTTGGATAATTCCTTTTCCATGGTCAAGATATCAGGTCTACCACCAGGATCTAACTCCAAGAGAATTACAAAGTGGGACCATGGAATTGTTTTGTCTCTCTGTGGAAAACACCAATCACTTGTTTCTCAAAATTTTAATTTTAAGTAATAAAATGGTTATAAATAGTAATACAATTAGAGTAAAAATAATTTGGATTAGGACAATATGAGACAATAGAAACAAAGAGTTATGGATGTCCGGGTACCTGTTTCTGGGCAAAATAAGCCCGAAAAAGGACCCACATTAACAGAGGATTAACCATTAATAAACCATAACCTGTTGCATATTCACACCTCATCCATGATGCATAAATTCCATTCCAACTCAGGATTCTGTCTGAGCAGAGTCAGCTTCTTCCTCTGGATCCTGATGGTTCTTCAGAGCTGAGCAAGGCAGGAAGAAGTTCATTTCTCCTGATAATGGAGCAATAAATTCTCTTTCTCTGAAAGATTCAGGTGTCCTGTGGCTGCTGTCTCACTGCAACTCCTTTCTTTTAAAAAAAGTATCCTACACAGCACAGTTTCTATTTTAACATTTTGTTATAACCTAAAACTATATTTAACACACTACTTAAGAGAATTAACACAGCATCACTTTCTAACACAACACATCTAATATTCATTTGAATATTCACAAAAAGCCAATCACAAAATACACATTTTTCACTACTCTGTGAAGAGAGCTCACCATCCCCTCATACGAAGCTCAGAACTGCACACCAAGACAGCACAGAAGCTGAAAAACACAAAAGCCAAACCCTGAGGTATCAGAGCAGGCAGAGGCTCCAGATCTGAGCAGCATCATCATCATCTCCCTGCACCCAGCTCAGGTCAAGGACAAGGAGCTCCTCTGGAGAGCCCCTTGAACTTTACAAAGCTCCAAAGGCTTTGGCAACATCCTTGAGGAGCAGGACATCACCTCTGCTCCCACCCAGTGTGCAGGGAGGAGAGACCACTAAAGGGCATCTCAACAACTCCACTGAGCCTCAGCTCAAAATAATTCAATTTTAATTGAACGCCTGATTCTGTGCCTCACATGAGTTCTGCCAAGCTTCACCTTCACCTCGTTTTAACTCTAAACCTTTCTGTTGTTTTTCATTATGAAACACAGCCCAAATAACCTCAAACGTCCACTAACATGGAAAAAAATTGGATATTTAAAGTGCAGAGTGATTCTGGCATCAAAACAAATGGGACAAAAAATATGTATATACTCTATATTTAATTTTATATTTATTATAATATTTATTATATTTATTATATTTATATTTATTTATTTATTATATTTATTATATTTATATAATATATTTATTATATATATTATATTTATTTATTTATTTATTTATTTATTTTTATTTATTATATTTTTATTTATTGATTTATTTTTATTTATTTTTTATTATATTTATTATTATATTATATTTATTATAATTATATTTAATTTTATATTTAATATTTAATTCTATAAAGATTAATTATCTATTATTATCTATTATATATTGTCTTATATTATATTATTATATCCTATAAATAAATATTATATATATTTGATTTTCTATTTTTATTTATTGATTTATTTTTATTTATTTTTTATTATATTTATTATTATATTATATTTATTATAATTATATTTAATTTTATATTTAATATTTAATTCTATAAAGATTAATTATCTATTATTATCTATTATATATTGTCTTATATTATATTATTATATCCTATAAATAAATATTATATATATTTGATTTTCTATTTTTATTTATTTATTTATTTTTATTTATTTTTTATTATATTTATTATTATATTATATTTATTATAATTATATTTAATTTTATATTTAATATTTAATTCTATAAATACTAATTATCTATTATTATCTATTATATATTGTCTTATATTATATTATTTTATCCTATAAATAAATATTATATCTATTTGATTTTCTATTTTTATTTATTTATTTATTTTTATTTATTTTTTATTATATTTATTATTATATTATATTTATTATAATTATATTTAATTTTATATTTAATATTTAATTCTATAAAGATTAATTATCTATTATTATCTATTATATATTGTCTTATATTATATTATTATATCCTATAAATAAATATTATATATATTTGATTTTCTATTTTTATTTATTTATTTATTATATTTATAGAATAAATATAATATCTTTTATAATTGTATTTTTATGTATTTTATAATTATATCTATTTATTTTATTTAACCAAACCCAGCCTCTGATACCCCTCTCTGCATTCCCACTGCCTCCAGGGGGATATAAATCCACAGCACCTCCTTTTCCCCTCTCCATATCCACACATTCCTGGTCTGAAAATGTTCTTTAAATCACAACCCTCCAAAGCCAAGGGAATCATGTCTCTGCCAGTATCCAAAGGCTTCAGGGATATTTCCATGTTTCCTGAGGGATTTCTGAGGCCAAATTTTCATGGGAAGAGCAAGAATCCTGGAGCAGACAGCACAACTTTGGATCCACAAGTAATTTTAGGAAAAAATATGTTTTTGTTAATAGTCTACAAAAGGGAATTATCTTTTCTAGAGTTTCTTTCTTACCTGGAATTTTTCACTTCCAAATGTCTTTAGGAAGAGCTGAGAAAGTTATTTGAGCACTCCCTGAAATCACAGAAGGGCCCAGCGGGCACCTACTCAAATTAATTGTGCTTCTGCAATATCCTGATTTCTCACCAAGGGAGGAAAAGCACAAACTGCAGGACTCAAAGGGCTGGAAAAAAAATAAAATAACCCATAATTTCATTGCCATGAGGATCTGGGATGCAGATCCCAGGAAATGCCCCCAACTTCCTGAGATCCTTGAAGGAAAGGGCACCAAAAACGAGATCAGGATCATCAGGATCTTTCATTTGTCCTGGAGTCACAAACTGGTGGGAAAATCCTGTCCCATTTCCTTAAGGATAATTATTGGCAGAGTCTTTACACAAATCATGGAATGGTTTGGGTTGGAAGGACCTTGAAGTCAGCCAGTCCCACTCAGGGACACCTCCCACTGTCCCAGGGTGCCCCAATGTCCAACCTGGCCTTGGGCACTGCCAGGGATCCAGGGGCAGCCACAGCAAATCTGGGAATTCCATCCCCACCCTCCCAGCCAGGAATTCCCAGTTCCCAATCTCCCATCCATCCCTGCCCTCTGGCACTGGCAGCCATTCCCTGGCTCCTGTCCCTCCATCCCTTGTCCCCAGTCCCTCCCCACATTTTTTTCCTTCCTGGTTTCATGGCTTTGCAGCCCCCACATGCCCTGGCAAACAGAGGGATTGAAAGGACATTTTTAGATATTTTCATCTCTTCCATAAATAATTTTCCCATCAAAGAATACGGAAATAAAAGAATCCTTTAAAGAAAAGGACTCCGAAATTGGCACCTTCTCTTTCAACCCCAGACCTCCAAAACAGCACAAGGGTGACACCAAAATGAAAATGGAGAATTTCCCTGTCTTGGTTTGGAAAGCCAGGGGTCTGCTAAGGAGGGCGGGATCTTCTTCTGAAATCGAGAATGTGAACCCCCTCCCAATTGTTATAAATTTTAAATGAAGGGGCTCTCAGGCAAAAAATTCAGGAGCAGGAAATAACAGTTCTTTGATAGGGAAGAAAATAAAGGATAAAATAACCAATGCAGTGCCCAAAGCAGCAGTGGCAGAGCCAGAGCCCAGGCTGGCACCCTGTGGGTCAGGCTGGTGGCAGCAGTGCCATTGGAATTGTGGCTCAGCCCTCCTGCAGGGGCAGGGCTGGTTCTGCTGGAGCAGGGATCCTGGAGAAGGGGGGAGTCTCCTCTGCAGATCCAGGGCAAGCAGAGGCAGCTGCTGCTCCTCTGGGCAATCCAGTGCAGGAGCCGTGCTGGTGTTCCAGAATCTCCAGATTCTATCCAGGTAGGAATGCTTGGCTCCTCCCTCTGGGCTCCCAGCTCCCAATGGGATGCTGTAGTTCTTATCAGCCATGCAGGGACATTCCAGAGCTGTTATCAGCAGCTGTCCCCTCCCCAGGGAGGTGTCAATGTGGTCCCTCAAAGAGAGAGATAAGGAAAACTGCCCAATTAACAAAAGCCAACTGCCATACAGATGGTGATAGAATAAATCCTGCCTTGCACTCTGGGACATTCCCACACTTTCCCTTCCAAGCTTTCCCCTAAATCCCCACTTTCTCTCTTTTTCCACCTTCTCAGGTGGCACAGATTGACATTTTTCACAGGAGAAGAGACGTGGTGAGAAGCCAGACCTGTAATTCCTGCCCCCCTTTGTTCTAAATCTGGTGATTTATCCAGGGAGGAGTCTCAGTCCATAACCGTGTCATTGTTTTGTTGCACTCACTCCTATTTTCCAATTTCAAGCATTTTAACTCTGCCTCACCAAGGATTTGCATTCAGTTTGGGGAAAAGACTTCTCACGGCGCTGAATAGCTTCAATTAATCAGATCATAATTTCTCTCTGCTGGCTGCTTCTCCAAAATTAAATTATTGCTCATTTGCTGACTCCAAGTAGGAAAATCATTTCTGGAGAACAGAAGATTTGACAGAAGATGCAGTTGGAAGCTCTTGAAGAATCGAGCATGAATTTGCTAAAACACTTCAGCAAAAGTTTCCTCAACACTTTCAGACGAAGGAAACAGGGAAAGGGGGAGGATTTAGCTCCTCTCAGTGTGACAGAGGTGACAAAAGTCACCCTAAATTCCAGTTTTAGAACCCCAGAATGGTTTGGTTTGGTTTGGTTTGGAAGGGATCAAAGCTCATCCCATTCCACCCCTGCCATGGGCACCTTCCACTTTCCCAAGGCTGCCTTGGACACATCCAGGGATAATTTAGTCCTTAAACTGCATCCTTCAGATCAAGAAAATAAAGATCAATTCCAGTTTATTTGGGGTTATTTCCCCCCCTGTTTTCTCCAAGGAATTTTCCTCCTCCTGTAAGTCTCAGGAGGAGCTGCTGCCACTTCCACCTCACCTGAACATCTTCTCCTGCTCAAACCCCATGGGTAAGAATTTGTTCTTTGACCACATCTAAGTTTTGATATTAAAATTTATTAGTCTGCCTAAAACAAGGGCCTGTCTCTGCTACAGGGAAGGATTATGTGAAATCAATGTCATTTTTTCCAGCTCATTTAAAGAATTTACATTGACTCAGTCCTAAAACTGATCTCAACATGTTCCATCTTCTTTTTACATTAAATTCAAACAGCCAGCTCTGATCCCTGTGCTCACTGGAATGTGTTACAAGGCAATTCTCTTTATCCCAAACCTTTTTTCCAACCACTTAATTCCACCCCTTCCCTCTTTCCTGATGAATTCTATGCTGGAGGTCCTGATCTGGCAAAGAAACATGTTGAGAGCATTGAAAATATTACTGAAATAACCTTTAAAATCCAGGATTTTCCATGTCTGCTCTGAGTCAAAGCCTAAAGGTGGGAAAATCCTGTAAATCCAGAGAGAACAACAGCAGAGAAAATGGAAAATCAGGTGGGAATACCTGGGAAGATGCTCCAGAGAAACTGGAGCAATTTCAGGCAGCTCCTACAAGGGCAGAAATTTGTGTCCCACTAATTTGACAGGCTGAGATCCTTGGGAAAGCTCTGTCTCAGCATTCCCTCACTCCAAAATGTGTTTATAACCAAATTAATCCATGATTTGGGGGTGGAATTAAATATGGGACAGTCCCACAGATAAATCAGGATGAGGAAATGTGGAGGAACTGATGAAAACAAGCTCTGATCCCTGCACCTCAGGCTGTTTGTAACCTCAGATGGGTTTTTCATGAATATCCCTGGTTTCAGATATTTTCCTTCGGAATTGTTTTCATTTTGCTGTGCATTTGCCAAGCCAGAAGCGATCAAAATGTAAAATTCTAACAAACCATTTAAATCAACAATTCGTGAAAAACTCAAATGCACCCTGTGCTTCTGCCTGGCACATTCCCAAAAAAAATTTTCCAGCTGTTTTCTCCTGAACCCCCCCAATTCTCATGCTGAATTTTCGTAATCACTGGGCCACAATCTCTCTGTGAAAATTGAAGCTGCACCCACAAATCTCTGCTGGTTTTTCCTCTGTCACCCAGAAGTTCACTCATTCATCAGTTGTAGGATTTTTTTTCTACAATTTCAGAGAAAAAAAAATTAATGATTCACCAGAATAACAATTCCAGCTGCTGAAATCCACATATTTATGCCTGGAATGGTGTCAGCAAAAAAACCCTTCATGTTGGTGGGGTTTATCCTCATTAACCCCAGTCAGGAGTAAAGAGTGGGATGGAAAATTTAACCCAAGGAATTTTGGGGTCCATTAAGGAGGATAAATTTGGTATCACCACAGCTGATTTTGCCACTCTATCCTCCCAGAGTGAGCATTAAATGCTCCCAGTCAGGATTGTGGGCTCAAACCTCTTCAAATTTACTTTTAAAATTGCCTTTTCAATTATTATTACCATTAATTCCCAATCTTTATCCAAGCCTGACCTGGAAATGTCCCAATAAAATTGTCCCTTGCACTGCAGCATTTAAAACCTTTTCCAGCTGATTCTGGCATTTGATATCCAATTGTTATTTATTATTCCTCTCAAATCTCTTCCAGGAAGAGATAAAACGTCCTCCATCCCATTATCCCAAACGCAGCTCCCTCAATATGAGATCCCATAAATATTTTGGAGCTGGAAGCTGAATGCTTAAAATGGTGATTCCAGCAGGGAAAACCTGAGAAAAATCTCCTGCCCAGATCATTTTGAAGGATCCACACACAGAAATCCTTCAGCTGCCTCCTTTAAGAATTTCCAGCTGATTATATTCCCAAATTCCAGCGGCTTCAAATCCGCAGGGAATGCTGAATCCCCTCGAGGTGATGCTTGGGTCATAAAAGGGATCCAGAAAAATGAGGAGCAGAGGAGGAAAATTGCATCTCAAAATTCTGTTTTCTTCCCATTCCTATAAAAGTAGAATGGAAAAGCATTT